>MU831772.1:0-102500 GCA_029204225.1 Diphasiastrum complanatum
TTGAGACACTATCTTTGAACGAACGGTGTTTCTCTGTCTCCGAGTGGATGGTCGGTGGCGTCTTTGTTGCCATGAAGCTGTAGACTGTGGCCTGTGGGCTGGCTGTCCCTCTAGTCGTCGACATTGTCTCTGCCTTCTATGTATGGAGGCATCCGGAATCTCAGCCTCCTATTAGAATCAATACTCTCATGCCTCTGCCTCCGACGGGATAAAACACTCCTGTATGCTCAGCTGTATCAAGGGGGAGGTGTCAGCGTCTAGTCTCGCCATACGCAGGTCCGCCATCTCTCGGATCATCAGCGCAACACATCTGGGGTCCTCATACGATATCAAGGTAGAGAGTGTGAGTGGATGATTTTGAAACAAGCAGTAGTATCTCCCTCGGATCTCATAGTAGGCTGGGCATTTGAAGAGAAAATGAAACTCATCCTCTACGTCGTGTGTATCACACATACTACAAATCCGAGCATCTCTCGGGATGCCACTGTATCTGCCAGTCTCAATGGTTAGCTGGTGAGAGGAAACTTGAAACTGACCCATCACTATCCGCAGTCTGTGTGAGATACTATCCACTAAATATCCGAGAACAATAGAATACCCAGCATCATCCTGGGATAGAAAATGTGTCCGATAAAAGTCCGTCTTCACCCCAGATGAAACCTGCCAAGTGCTCTGAAGATATGCCCTATACAAGTGTCCTCGAATATACTGATGCGTACCTGCCGATGGATCCGTAATGTGAATACTCCATGTGGAGAGGAGACGACAAACTTGGGAATACCACGAAAAGGAGTGTCCCACAGAATGTAGGTGTTGGGATGATGACAAAGCTGCTGCAGCATAGTGTGTGTCCTCTACCCAGAAGATCCTGCAGGCGCTGTATGAATGTGACAATATGGAACAATGCCTCTAGTTGAATAGGGGGGACAACAAACTCTGCCAATATAATATGATGTGTTATAGAGGACTTAGCCCGTATCATCCGAGATGGCATATGAATCTGAAGTCGTGAAATGCGTGCCCACTTGGTAGCCGGCAGGCCAGTACTCCATGTCTCTGATGCGTATAGAGCTAAGGGAGCTACCATAGTGTCAAAGAGTCGGCACTTAATAGTCGCATCTCTAATGTGTGAGCTGAAACATAGTCTCTCCAAATCTACCAACGATGCATAGCCCTTCCGTAACCGGGGAAAATGCCGCCTATCGCATGCTGAAAGTGGGACTAGGGAATACCGCCCAGGTATGTGTAAGAGTTAACTACCTCAAGTGGATGTTCCTCCCATAGAAGCTCTTGTCGCATCATGAAGGATCTGGAGGTGTTAAACACCATAACTTTGTTTTTGGCCACATTCATTAACAATCCCCACTGAATACAAGAGGAGTGAAGCGCATCTAGATGCCGTTGCAGGCCTTCCTTTGTCCTCAAAAGCAAAACCACATCATCACCATATAATAGGATAGTGATAATGAGGTTACCCAATGTGCAACCCTCACCTCCCTTTGTCTCTCTATCTCTGGTGATACAACTCTTGATACTCAAATCCGGCCAATAACTCATTTGTACAATGCCACAATTGCCTGTATGATATCCTCCTGGAAAGCCACGATCCCGAAGCCTCTGTATTAGTAAATGTCTAGGCACCGAGTCAAAGGCTTTGCGGAAATCCACAAAGCAGCAGTAAACACGCTCACTCTTGGCCTTAGCCTCCTCAATGATGGATCTCAAGGTGAAAACATGCAGTGCTTTCACGAGCACCTCCACCCCGGATCATAGATCTTAGCATATGGGTGACCTATGCCACATCGTAGTACACTGTACTTGACACTCCACTTCCCACATACCCATATACATGTACTTCTGATATATTCTCCCCCAGACATAGTAGAAGAGGCCATCGACCGTTAACCCTACATAAGGCCAAAGACATTGATGAACTAGAGGCTGAACTTTTGAAGCAGGCCGTTGACATCCTCTCACCTTTCTCTCTTTCCTACTTAATCGCGTTATCACATCTGGTTTCCCTTCCCCTTGGTCCACAAACCTTATTCATCCTATCCATAAAGGCGGTGATCCCATGAAAGCCGACAACTATCGTACCATCATTATCAACCAAATCTTTGCCAAGGTTTATGGTTCTATTCTTCAGTCAGAGATCAAGGTCTTGGATCGTAGTAGCTACATGGGAAGGTACTGCACATTTCATGGCTGTAATTTCCTGCTTGAGTTCTGCAATGGATGAATCAATCTGCTGGAGGTGTGTTTGCACTGATAAGATCATCTCTTGATGAGAGTCCATTTCTTTCCGGAGATCGGAGAGAAGTGCGAAGACTCTTACAACTCGTCATTGAATGCAAAAAGCATTGAAGAGGTGGATGGAAGCGCTTCTTGAGATGGGGTTACGGAAGAGCAATAGCAGGCTCTGTATTAGACAAAATAGAAGTGAGAGAGAGGAATAGTATAAGGTAAATCAGAACTAGTCATAGATGGAGGTGCGGAAGGTGCAGCTGAAGTGATGGATTCATTAGAAGGTTGAAGAGCGGGGGCAGGTAATACCTGCGGATCCACGCACTTGTTCCCTTTCTTATTCTTGGCCATAGCTTCTCTGGCGAACCTTCTGCAAGACAGTAAGCAGCAGGGCAGTGACAGCCAGCGTTGATCAGCAGTTGGTGTAGCGATGATGGTGCAGCAGCCGCATGGAGCAGGGGTTCATAAGTGAGGCCTCACTCATAAATGGAGCGCAAGGCATGACCTGCAGCAACGACTGCAGCAGCAAGTGTAGAAGCAGCGCGATGGGAGCTGCAACAGCAGCAGCAGTGCTCGCTACAGCGATGGAGCAGAGCAGAAGCAACGGTGACAGCGCACCATCGCTGGAGCCAGAGAGAGAGAGAGAGAGAGAGAGAGAGAGAGAGAGAGAGAGAGAGAGAGAGAGAGAGAATGTCTGCATGTTGAAGAAGATGTCCAATCAATTTGACATAGTCTCCTGATGTCATAGCTCCAAGCTCCTTCACCAAAGCACTTTCACACAAAAGCGATAAAAAAGCAAGCAAGTTAGCTATGAAAGGAAATGAAAGAGGAATTCTAGGAGGGTACACTTTCCCTTTTAGAGAGAATGGGAAAGCTTGCCAAAGGTGATGATGTGTCAAGTTCAAGTGTGAGATGTGAGGGAGACTCCAGGTGAAGTGGGGGGTAAGTAGAGTGAAGGGGTGAGGTGTTGGAGTGTGGGAGAGTTGTGAGGAGTAAAGAGAGAGGAGTAAGGTGCAGTCCCCTAGTTGTTCATGAGTCCTCAAGCCATGTGGCAAGCTAGGTAAGCAATCTATGTCATGTATAGAACGTAGTCAGCTTAGAATTCAATGTTAGCAACTTTTAAGGTAGATATTCTTTGTCACAACTTGGGTATTCACCTCAAGTGCAATCTTTCTAGGGGAGAGGGCTAGTATATGTCCATCTTATCTTTCATAATAGTCGTCAATTTCTAGGCCCTTTTCTCTGTGGGTTACCTATTCCCAATCATGGTGAAGAGGTTCAAAAAGGGTGATCAGTCCCTTTGTCCATCCCCAATTCTTACAGACTCTTCCTAGCATTTATTATGAAAAGCCTTCATTATAGACCTTAGAAGCCCGTTCCGACCAAAATGGGTCGGAACGATATTCATAATAATTTAATAATTTAAATTATTTATATGAATTAAATGCTTTGTAAAAAAAAACGTATTTTTTTTTTCTTGAGGGCATCGTTCCGGAACGGAACGCGTTTCGTTTCGTTTCGGAATGGGCAACTAAGTTTTAGACTTTGAAAAGCCTTCTCAAGGTACCATTCTTAAACTTTAGGAAGCTCCATTTTTTTGTTCTTGTTCTTGAGGCACTTTCTCAAGTACCCGCACATACGCGTAAAGAAATTAGATTTTAAAATATACCATTTAGAATTGGTTCACGATTATGTTTTCTAAGTTTGGAATCCTTAGATTCTACTTGTAGAAGTTGCACATCTTCACTAAACTATTAGCCTGAATAACATTTAATACATTAATTTTGTGGCTTCAACTATTGATAGCCTGCAGATGCACTGAATCCATTAGAGCAAGACCACAATATCCAAATATCATTTGAATATGGTCATGTCTATTTCATCTTAAGGAATACTTTACATATTCAATCATAAAAGAAATTTCATTTCATAGGCCAATACAATTTATAGAATGGTATGTTTACATGTCAAAAGCAAAGCTCAAATCATAGAGTTTTTTAGGCCAAATTATTAAGTACCTATCTTTGGGCAGCGTTGAGACCTCAAAGGCAAAAGTATAGTTATTATTGGAACTTGGGTATTGTCTTTAAACATATATACATAGTTTGTGAGCTTAGAGGGGGGCACAACTTCATAGTGAGATTGGTTTTTAATTCCATAGTGCCCCCACACCTTGCTTACCATTACAATAGGAGGGCATAAAGAAGGAGATAAATTTTTATGCTTTGGTGTGGTGATAAGATCGGACATGTGTGGAGGTCAGGAGAACCTTTGTTGCTAGTATCTCTTGAAAATCATGTATGGAAAATGTCCTCGTCTCCTAAGATCTACTCATCACAATTTTTACTTCGCTTGATCTTGACAAAGTTAGTTAGAGCTACTCTTAGAAAGCCGAAAGTTATGAATGCTATTCCTCGTGTAAAGGAAGGTTTGGAAATCATATTGTGGTTGCTTGCAAGTATGTTAGAACTATAGGGCAAAAAGCCTTTATGTTGATATTGGTTGGAATCTTTTAGAAAAGAAAAAGTCTTCTATCCTTAATAGCCCTTGTTCTTGTGGTGACTCCTTTTATTTTAAGTTTTGTGATTCTTCTTTGGGTCATACTGCTATTGTAGATACCTCAATACTTCCCTCTTCGTTCTTGCAAAAGTCCTTTTCGTAATGCACTATATTTTGTGCTCTTTTAGTTCAAGTCTATTTGTTAGAATCTATAAACAAGAGTATTAATAAGCTCATGTATCTTTTCGAAGTTCATTGTTTGTTATCAAATTGGAAAGTAAAGTTCTAAATCATGTAACTTTGAGTTTGAAAAAGTCTCATCTCTTCCATCTTTTAACAGTCATACTTTGTTTACTATTGAGGAGGAAGTTCTTCTTCGTAAGTTTCATAGACGTTTTGTGATTTCATGTGGAATCATGGTAATACAAGATGTAGGGGTGATCGATTTCGCATCATTTGATATGGATTTTAAAACCATTTCTTTGTTTCCCTTAGAACCATATCATGTGGTTGCAATCCAATTCTTCTAATTCCTTAATAACTAAATCTTGCAATTTTTGAAAACCAAAAGATATGGTTTCTTAGGACCAATTCATGTTATACAATTTTTGGGGATTGTTAAAGCCGAATCATTGTGAGGCACTTCTTATACTTGCACACTTAAAATGCAAGTGGTTAATCCTTCCGACCCAAGTGGATTGGAAAATTATAAACAAGTCTTGAGCTGAAAATCATATTCCTAGACTAAAACTATCTTTCTCTAATCCCATCAGACTTAGTCTTTGTTGGCATAGATCTTTGGTAGCATGTTAAAGAGTACTTGCGCACACCAACTTTTTAGCTAATAAGCAATCAAGCAACATTTCTTAGGTTATTGTCAAGCAAATCCTGATGTAATAAAGAGTCATAGAATCATACATATATTAATTGCATGAGCAAATATAAGAATCATTTTCAAATGCATGGTATAAAGTTCAAACAATCATGACTTAGAGTCATATAAGTCCTTAATCATAAAGAAAAGGTATTGATTTTATAAGGCAATGCCTAAATTCTTCATAGTGTGATTGGTAACAATAGCTATAAAAATACAACAACTGTGGGATATGTAGTTGGAAGCTATGGGTTTGGTTAAGAGACTAAGGTAGAAAGATAGAAAGAAGTAGGGAGAAAAAGTGAAAACAAAATGGGAAAGATAAAATGTTATTGACAAAATATTTAAAACAAGCTGATTATGATAGTGGTACACGATGGGGTGATAATTTGATGAAACTAAAATTAGGATTTATTGTCACATTTGTTGTGCATTTCACTCCTTGTACCTAATTGTTCTTGATATCTATGGATTTACAAAGAAAATGGCACATACAAATTAGTAGTGCGTAGAGAATTGAGAATTAGAGGTCTTGTACAAAGAACTTGATCTTGTTATCGTTTGTTCTAGGTACTGTGCTCAACGTGGAAGGATGATGGAACGACTGTTTTCTCAGCTGGTTGTGATAAGCAAGCAAAGATGTGGCCTTTGCTTTCAGGTGGCCAATCTTTGACAGTAGGAGTGCATGAGGCTGCCATAAAGGATATATCTTGGATACCAGAAATGAATCTTCTTGTCACTGGTAGTTGGGACAAGACTCTCAAGTAAGTTACAAATGACTTGTTGTTCTTGAGAATCTCTACCTTTGTTTTATTTTATGGTCAGTAACTTCACTTGCCACTTTTGTCCCTTTTTATGTTTATTCATAAATATGCGATAATTGCCACCTTTGAAATAGAAGAGTCAAATAGGAATGTTGGAAAGTGGAAAATCAAGCATAGCTTAGGTGGATTCTATAATTTTTTCTTATAGCTCTACAAATCTTTCTTGTTCGCTTGTTATGTGGTACAAATTATTGCTTCTCAAACAAGAAGCTTTATAAATATTATGGTTGAGCTTGTTAGGAATTTTGATATCAATTGTCAGTTTTTGTGCCATCACCATCATAAATTTTGTCTGTAATTGATCAATTATGCTATGTGTTCATATTGATGGTACTAGGGGATCTTACAATGCATAGGTGAAGACATTCGACACCTAGCTCATGGGGCCTCTATTTGTGTCTTAAAAAAGTTAGTGCTAGTGGCCCACTCGGCCAAATAGCTCAATGACATGGTTACTTTCCATGCATGTACTTGAAGTGCTAGAGGATTAGGAGGACCCATGTCCTCCCTTCTCTCCTTGACAACTCATTCTCTCGTTTGAGTTTTGGTGTTGTGAGGTGCTTAAGCAATTTTTCTTGTATTTGGTGTTTTTCTTAGCTAGGTTTTTCAAGCCTTCATGGTAAGATACTCCATAGCTAGATGGTGCATTTCGTCATGTTAGAGTAGGTTGTGTAGTCTTGAGAGGTTTTCATCTTCCACAAGCACCTCAATCTTGTAGGAGGGCACTTTTGGTTTGTAGGACTTGGATTAGGTTGATTCTTGCATTGTTGGATAGTTGTAGACAAGGGGAGTGTTATGATTTAGAAACTTTTTAAATCCTGGCTGGGTTTTGGCAAAGTTTTTGGGAGGAGCTTACATAAAGAGGGTGCATTGTTTGTAGGGGCATTTGTTTTCTGTTCCAGGTGGATCTAGTGCTTGTGCTACCAAAGCCATACGAATTGGCTTTTTGAATCTTTTCAAGTTAAGCTTTTGTTCAAGTAAAGATTTAACATGGCTAGTCTTGGAGGTTGTCTCTTGAGTGGATCAATTAGACTCTATGGCACTATTATAGGGTGTGGAACTTCAAGATGGCCAACTTCTTGACGGACAAGTGGGAAATAGTCATAGGTAGAGAGTCTATACCTACATTTGAACCTAAGTCGAAGAACTAGATAAGCATAAGATAGAAGATAGCTAGGGCTATCAATCTTTTTGTCAAAGACGACATTATTCCTCACACTTGCAATGCAAGGGATGCAGTGGAAGCTTGGAGCATCCTTAGGTCTATGTATGAGACAATGCATTCAATTAAGCTCATTTACTTGCAGAATAGGTTACATAGTTTCAAAATGGAGGTAGTTTACTAAGGTCAAGGACCTTATGGGCCACCTTGCTTCAATTGCAAAGACAATAAGTGACATGAGTATTGTTTTGATAATCTTGAGTAGCTTATTGTTTAACTATCAAGATTATGCCATGCCCCTTTTAGCTAGGGGAGAAACTTGCAACCCTTGAGGAGTTATGTGGTTTTCCATCATAGGAGGACAAGAGAAGGAAGAATCTTTGTGAGAGGGTAGATCATCCAGAGCATGCATTTGCTTCTAAGAAGAAGTAGAACTTTCAAAAGAAAGCCAAAGGTAAAGGCAAGAACTCAAAGTGGAACTTGGAGCAGCAGGTGTTCGTGCTACAAATTGGAGAGGAGGCAAGCACCAATTCCTTACCTGTACCGAAGGGCAAGGGCAAATGCAACTACTATGGCAAGCATGTGCATTTTTCTTTTGAATGCTGTAAGAAGCAAAGTGATCAAAAGAATGGTAAGAACCAACAAGGTCGTTTGGTTGATAAAGTTGTAGAAGATGAGATATTTGGTTGATTTGATCTATCATATTCACAATCACCCTGTCATTAGATTCACATTTTGTGGATGGTACATTGATTATGGAGTCTCAAAGCATATGACACCTCATAGACATGGGTTCAATAGCTACAAGGGGACAAGCTTGTCCCGATTTGAATCTTTTGGATGTGTAAAGCCTGTAAAGATCCCCTTCTTGCATTCCCTTGGCTACTACCTTGAAACTTCGATTTTTGTTTTTTAAGAAACAAGTAGATTTTTAAAACTCTACTAGCATGTTTTTTTTGGTAATGGCACCAATCTTTAGCAAGTTCTTAGCCAACCTTGGAATACGCTCTTCATTACCTTCACCTCACCCTAGATAGCTTCATAGAAACTGTGCTTGTACCCCTCACCTCATGTAGAATCGTCTCCAAGACAAACTTGCTAACGATCACGTTGGCACTAAAGGTATGGTCATTTGAACTATCAAAGTTTGCAAGTATTAAACAAGCACAATACGGTAGATGCATATGAGGCTTGTGCACTAGAAAAACAACAAAGGCAAAGATTATGAAAGGAAAATGCTAGCAAGGCCAAGGGCATTCTTGAGCTTGTGCATTCAGATTTGTGTACTCCTATGCATCAAGGTAGCATCGAACCGTGGTTCGAGCCATCGAATCGGACCCGGTTCGAACCGTCTGCTGCCCAAAAAAACCGAATCTCGAACGGTCTGTGAGAGAGAGAGAGAGAGAGAGAGAGAGAGAGAGAGAGAGAGAGAGAGAGAGAGAGAGAGAGAGAGAGAGAGAGAGAGAGAGAGAGAGAGAGAGAGAGAGAGAGAGAGAGAAAGCTTTATTAATGTCTTTTCCATGCCAAAAGGCATATAAGACTAGTAAATGTACATGTCAAGTATGTGATAACCATAGGAGCGTATGAAACGTCTCCAAAACAGTAACAAAGTAGCAATCTAGAGCTAAAGCTATAAACTGAAATATAGATGTGATGCTATTAGAAACATGTGGGAGCATGTATATTGCTAACAGTCATGAGTGAGATATGACGTTATCATCTAGTCCTGTCCTGCTGGTGCTGATGATATAGAAGGATGTAATACGGCCTGTGGCATGAAGGGCCACTGGTGGTCTCTGACGTCGTCTGAGAGGATGAAGAGGTCTCCTCGTGATAGGTCGAGTAGCTCGTGCTGCAACATGGGTATGTGTGGGACGCTGTCTCTGGTCTCTGTGGGCAAGTAGGTCATCATCATCATCGTCACCGTCATCAAAACGTCCTCTCCTCATGGAGAAGAAAGAAGTGATCTGAGGCTGAGAAACCTGACTCGGTTGGGCTGTCTGATACAAATCCTGTCGTAGTATAAACATCTCTCGTATCATGAGTGCCGCGCATCGGGAATCCTCATAAGCTATGAGCGATCGTAAAGTGACAGGTGTGTCTCAGAACAAACAGTGGTATCTCCCTCTGATCTCGTAATATACCGGGCACCTAAAGATAAAGTGCTCCTCTGACTCCTCCTCTAAAGAGCATAACTGGCAAATCCGCTCCTCTCTCGGGGTACCCTGGAATCTACCAGTCTCAATAGCCAACTGATGTGATGATACACGGAGCTGTCCCAATGTGAATCTGAGGCAATGTGATAGTCTCGAGTCCAAATAATGCGGTAAGACCGGGACCCCTGCTATGTCAAGCTCAATAAAATGAGTCCAGTAGTAGCCGGGTTTCACCCCAAGCTGTCGCCCCCAAGTGCGGTCGAGATATGCCCGATATAAGATGCGCCTGATATACTGATGAGTACCTGAGGGGAGCTCTGTAATGGAGATACCAAATGACTCAAGGAGGAAATGGGATGCCTGAGAGAAGCACGATAGTCGATAGCCCTGGTCATGAAGAAAGTGTGAGGAGACCAGTGCTGTCTGTGTATATTTCATATCCTCATCGGGCAGAGCCTGGATTCTCTGAATGTATGTGATAAGCTGGAACGCGGCATATATCTGAATGGGTGGAACGACAAACTCTGCAAGAAGGATCTCATGTGGAACCGAGGGCTTCGCCCGAATCATACGGGCTAACATGGTGGTCTACAATCGTGAAATGCTGGCCCAGTGTGATGAAGGGAGGCCGGTGCACCATGTCTCTGCTGCATATAAGGCTGTGGGGGTGACAATAGTATCAAAGAGTCCACTTACTGCGAACATCTCGGATGAGCTTCCTGAAACAGAACCGCTCAAGCGGAACAAGAGAGGAATGCCCCTTCCCAAGTCGGGTGGTGGCAGCTTGCCGCATGCTGAAGGTAGGACCAGAGAAGAGTATCCCCAAATAGGTATAAGAGGAAACTACCTCTAAGGCCTGTCCATCTAAGATGAGCTCCTGGCGCTGCATGAAGGCTCGAGAAGTGTTGAAGACCATAACCTTGGTCTTCGCAGTGTTCACCCCCAACCCCCATCTGGTACAAAATCCCTGTAAACAATCCAGCTGCCTCTGCAAACCCTCTCTGGTCGGGGATGCTAGTACTACATCATCCGCATAAAGGAGAATAGCAATCAGAATGGTGCCAAGTCTACAGCCACCCCCGCCACACTGTGAGATGACTTGCTCTAACTCATCAATATACAATCCAAAGAGAACCGGTGAAAGAGAGCACCCTTGTTTCACCCCAATGGTGCTCCAAATGTGATCAGATAAGCCACTGCTATGTCGGAAACATCCCAAGACCTTCTCATAAAGAGCCATCACTGCTAAAACAATATCTGTGGAGAAACCAAGGTCACGAAGTCTCTGAATGAGCAGGGAGCGTGGTACAGAATCGAAGGCCTTCCTGAAATCTACAAAACAACAGTAAACCCTCTCTTTCCTGTACTTAGCTTCCTCGATCAAGGCTCGAAGTGTAAAAATATGGTCAGTGGTAGAATAATGAGATCGGAAACCTGCCTGCCCCAATGCATGTAATCTCCGAGCTTCCGCCTCTGAACTCACTGCAGACTGGAGTATGGTACCATAGAGCTTCGTGAGAACATGTCCGATCATGATAGTGCGGTAATTACCAGGGATCATGGGATCACCATTTTTATGAATAGGGTGGATGATGTTGGTGCACCAGGATGAGGGGAAACCAGAGACAACGGCGGAATTGAGGAGAGTGGCTAGTGTGGGAGCAAGGAGGTCGGAAGCATGGGTTAGGAGTTCAGATTCAAGGTCTTCGATATCTCTTGCTTTATGGGACTTCATTCTCTTGATGGTCGTAAGTACCATGTCAGATTTGAAGAAGGTGAACTCAGAGGGGCGTGGGGAGATAGAGATGGGTGCGTCAGTGGGTATGGTATATAGTTTGGTAGCGTATTCGGTCCATATGCGAAGGTCATCCAGGAGGGGTGGTGGAGCACGAGGGATAAACTCACGCCAAAAGGCGCCTGAAGAGGAACTGAAGAGAAGATCAACAAGACGCGTTCCTTCGGAGTCATCATATATACGCTTTTTTCGGCGGAGTGTGCGACGGTAAGAGCGCCGGGCGGAGTGGAGGAGATGAGGATCGTGCGTGCGGGCATGGGTGACAAGCTGACGAAGAGAGCGACATTCAACATCATACCACGGGGGGTGTGGGGGTCGTATCGATGAGGAGCGGGTGCCTCTGCTTTTTTGGGGTTTAGATGGAAAAGCAAGGGAAGTAGCGGTATGAAGAGAAGTGCTAAGAAAGGCAGCTTGAGTCTCGACTGTACTATCGCGAGGGAAGGAATGGAGCAATGAGGTTAGGAACTCCTGGTAAACTGGTGTTAAGAGAGAACTGAATGTATACTTGGGTGCCCGTGTAAGTAGGGGGTGTGAGGATGGTTGGGGAGGTGGGAGGCGGCCGATAGCGAAGGAGAGAAAGGAATGATCAGAGAGAGTGGTGGGAGATACATGAAAATCAGATATGAGAGGTATGGAAGATGGTGATCCCATGAGATAATCCACAACACTATGTCCACCACTGTGAGGGTGACAAGTATAACTGCCAGCTTTTGGCCAACAAGTTAGGCCATTGTAAATGGCTAACTCATGGGCCTCTCCAAACTGCAATAAATGCTCACCGTAAGGGGTAGTAGGTCCCAAGCTGTCCTCTGAAATCCTGGTAACTCCCATATCATCGCTGTCAAGGGCATGAACGCGGAGCTGGTCGGTGATGTCATAGAACTCTGACTGTCGTGAAGAGGTTCGGGCATTAAAATCTCTAGTGAGGAGAATATGCCCCCGCTCTGCGAATCTGATGATATCAGGCGATAAATCAAGGTAGGGTGAACCTGTGCCCTCAGCAAAGGACGAAGACTCTGGAGGAAAATAACAGGCCGCCACAAAGAGGTCCCTGTCCAATCCAATATCCTGCCCAGTAATATGAATCCATATATACCGTGCATGCTCGTCGTGTCTGATGAACTCAATGCTCGGATGAAGAGACTCTCTGTATAAACATGCAACACCTCCGGATCCACGACCGCTAGCTGATCTTGTCTCAAGTCTGTACACGGAATCCCATCTGTATCCTGGAAAAATAGGTAATCCTCTCTCCTGACTCTCATGAGTCTCCATAAAGAGCAGCAAATCTCTGTCAGTGATGAAATCGATCAAGTCGCCAGCAATGGAGGATGAGTGTAAACCATCACAGTTCCATACTCCAATCCGGAGATGGTGTGGGTGGGGCCCCGGGGCACTCCCAAACCCGGGGACCCCAAATCCCTAGCACTGGGAGCTGCTAGGTGTGCTGTCAAGAAAACGCACTCGTCCATCTCGGTAAATGACTCGTCTGCCAGACTCACGGGCTGCCTGAGAGAGAGAGAGAGAGAGAGAGAGAGAGAGAGAGAGAGAGAGAGAGAGAGAGAGAGAGAGAGAGAGAGAGAGAGAGAGAGAGAGAGAGAGAGAGAGAGAGAGAGAGAGAGAGAGAGAGAGAGAGAGAAAGCTTTATTAACGTCTTTTCCATGCCAAAGGCGTATAAGACGAACAAGTACATCAACTAAGTTGGACACAAGACGGATCAGTGCCGTCAAAGCAGAAAAAACAAACTAACTAACTAGGAAGAGAGTCAAATAGCCAGGATTATATGGTACGTAGACCATTTACATGTTTAACTGGACATCTCTTCATTTCTCTATCTCAAATTCTATCTCATCTTTAACTATAGGCTTTCGATCTACCAGTCTGATAATACCATCACGATAGATAAGCCGTTTGCCAGTTGATAGAGTTGTCTTGCCTTCTTACGTTCTTGAACTTGGATGAAGGTAAGATTTTCGTCTAGGTAGATTTTGGTTTCCCGCAATTTGAATCTCTTCCCTAGAACTTCATGCCGGTGAGACACTGATGTGAAGCGGATGACAAGAGTATCCAGTTCCTTCTTAGGTCGCCAGGCAGTTTCCATTCCTTTGCTATGGTGTTGATGATTTCCTTCCAAAAACTTCTCAGCTTCTTCAACATCATTTTGACAGTTTGGAATACCTTTAACACGAACATTGAGAGCTTTATGCTCTCGCAGACGACTCTCAGTGAACGTGGCTGAGATAAGCGAAGGTGAAGGCGGAGGTGGAGAGATAATTGGAGACGGACCTTTAAGCACATCTGCCCATGACTGAACAACCGTATGGTGTTGTTCCACCTGATTTTTGAGCTGCTGGATTTTTGCCGAAGTAGTGATTTGGGAAGAGGCTTCACTTTTTATAATTGTAACTTCGTTCTTGAGTTCTTGAATGGAAGTATCCAACTTCTGAAGATGGGATTGCACCCCTAGAAGCAGGGAATCATGAGAAGCTAGTTGCTCTCTGTGATTGTTGAGGTATTCAAATAGACGGAGTTGATCATCCTGAAAAAGTTCGACCAATGCATATGGAGGGAGAGAAACATGTGCTTCTGGAGTGTTTGGAGTCAAGGGAATAGCTACAGTAGTTTCACTATTGTCAAGAATAGGGTTTGATGGGGAGATAGGAACCGCAACAGGCATAGGAGGAGGGGGGGTAGGTGGATCTGGCTGTAAGGAAGATGTTGAAGCATTGTTGGAGATGGAGGATGGTTCAAAAGTGGTGGCAACAACTCCTTTGCGACGTGGCATTATGAGGGATCCAGCAGATCAGCGATGAGGGACAACAGGTGCGATGGAAGACAACGATGGAGCCGGCAGATCAGGGAGCCACAGATCCGCCAGCAGATGGAGCAGGTGCGATGGAGGAAGGGCGATGGAGGACGATCAGATAAGATGGCGATCTGAGAAAGAGCAATATCTGATGGACAGCAAGCCGTGTAGCGACTAGATGCTGATTGGGGGCCAAAAGACGTTAATAATTCTAATTCTAATTCTAATTCTCTCTCTCTCTCTCTCTCTCTCTAAGAAGAAGTATCAAAGCTTGACCTCCAGCTTGTGAGGGTACAAAGCAAGAGCTTGAATATACCGGACAAGAAAGATGAAATGAAACTCATCCTCCACCTCCTGAAGAGAACAAAGCTGACATATCCTCTGAAATCTGGGAGTGTCCGTGTATCTACCCGTCTCGATAGCCAGCTGATGAGAAGAGACACGAAGCTGTCCCATACGGTACCTCAGACCAAAAGATAATGGCTGTGTAAGATATGCTGGAAGGATAGGAGCACCCGTAGTATCCAACTATAGTAGATGTGTGCCATAGAAATGTATCTTGACCTTATCAGGGTCAGGCTGTGACCATATATAGTGCGTATGTAGCTCCGATAAATATGCTGTCTGATATAAGCATGGGTCCCGCTCCGAAGATCAAGTACAGATAAGCCCCAAGTCCGAAAACGGGCTGAGACATTGCCAAACCAAGAATGCTTAGTCCCCTTTCTAGCAATGGTGCATGATGAAGCGAGAGCAGCAACAACATATCTGGAAGTGTCTAACTCTGATATCTTGTGAAGAAAGGTAATGATCTGAAACATAGCACCTATAACCAGTGGAGGAGAAGCAAACTCTGCTAATATGATATCATGTGGTACCGAGGGCTTAGCCCTAATCATCCTGTGACCATTGAGATTGTGTGTGTGTATGAGAGAGAGAGAGAGAGAGAGAGAGAGAGAGAGAGAGAGAGAGAGAGAGAGAGAGAGAGAGAGAGAGAGAGAGAGAGAGAGAGTGTGTCTTGAGATTTTGTGTGTGTGTGTGAGTGATTGTGTGTGAGCGATTGCGTGTGAGGTTGTGTGAGATTGTGTGTGTGTGTGTGTGGAATCTTGATGGGGTTCAGTGTGGGCCATGGGCATTGTGAGAGGGGTGTGGGACCTGGGTATTAGGTACCTACTTATTTAGAAGTTAGAATTGAGGAGTTACTAGTTAGAACTTTAGGAGCTAGAAGTTAGCGGTTAAGGTTAGAAACTAGATTAGAATTTAGAATTTAGGACATACTACATAGATATTAGAGACTCGTCACTCGAGAGAGAGAGAGAGAGAGAGAGAGAGAGAGAGAGAGAGAGAGAGAGAGAGAGAGAGAGAGAAAGAAAGCTTTATTAATGTCTTTTCCATGCCAAAAGGCATAGAAGACTAGTAAATGTACATGTCAAGTATGTGGTAACCGTAGGAGCGTATGAAACGTCTCCAAAACTAACAAATCTAATTGCTATGAACTGAAATGGAAATTGAAAAAGATGCGATGATATATGAAGCATGTGGGAGCATATATACTGCTAAATGTCATGAATGTGGTATGACACTATCATCCAATCCTGTCACGCTGATGCTATAAAAGGATGTAATACGGGCTGCAGCATGAGGAACCACTGGTGGTCGCTAATGTTGTCTAAGAGGATGAGGTCTCCTCATGATCGGTCGTGTAGGTGGGACACTGTCTCTGATCCCGGTGGGCATGTAAGTCATCATCAACCTCATCAACATCGACAGAGGAGCACTTTGTCTTTAGGTGCCCTGTATATTACGAGATCAGAGGGAGATACCACTGTCTGTTCTGTGACACGCCTGTCACCCTACGATCCCTCCTAGCCTTTGAAGACTCCCGTTGCGCCGCACTCATGATACGAGAGATGTTTATTCTTAGACAAGACCTGTGAGAAATAGCCCAGCGGAGTCCTGTTTCTGAACCTCAGATCACTTCTTTCTTCTCCAGGAGGAGTCGTCGAGACCTAGCACCTCCACCTCATCCAAGGAACATAACTGACAAATCCGCTATGACCCCAAGCTGTCGCCTCCAAGTACGGTCAAGATATGTCCGATATAAAAAGCGTTTGATATACTAATGAGTACCTGAGGGGAGCTCTGTAATGGAGATGCCAAATGAATCAAGGAGGAAATGTCTTTTCCATGCCAAAAGGCATATAAGACTAATGAAGTATATGTCAAGTATGTGGTAACCATGGGAGCGTATAAATCGTCTCCAAAATTGTAGTCAAGAAAACATCTAGTACAAACTAAAACTAAAATAGACACGTATGCGAGAGTGTGTGTGCATAATAATCATTTGTATCTGTGTCAAGATGTCAAGGCTATGATGCTACTGTGCTGTTGCTGTAAAAACATCAGCATAAAGGAGGATAGCAATCAAGATGTCCCCAAGCCTGCAACCAGCACCACCACACTGTGTAATGACCCTCTCTAACTCATCAATATACAAGCTAAAGAGGATTGGTGAGAGGGAGCAACCCTGCTTCACCCCAATAGTGCTCCAAATGTGATCGAATATGCCGCTGCTATGTCGGAAACATCCCAGGACACGCTCATAAAGTGCCATCACAGCAAGAACGATGTCAGTGGAGAAGCCGAGTTCGCGGAGTATCTGGATGAGCAATGAGCGAGGAACCAAATCAAAGGCTTTCTTGAAGTTCACAAAACAACAGTAAACCCTCTCTCATAAGTGTTCGCATGGAGGAGAATGAGGGCATAGGGTCCTATTTCACACAAATAAAGGAGTTACGAGACCAGTTGATAGCTATTGGAGAGCCAATAAGAGATGTTGAGCTGGTTCACACAGCTATAAATGGCTTATCCAAAAATTTTCAAATGTTTGCAAAAGGACCTTAAGCTTTCGGAAAAAAAAGGAAATGTACCTTGCAAGCCAAGCATTGGCAGTGTAAAGGCACGAAGATTTTTATCTAACCATTCAGGAAAGCCATCTAAAATGCGTTATTTTGTTTGGAGAGACGTCATAGCTGCTACTCAAGACTTTGTTCGAGAAGGAACAACAAGTGTAATGAAAGTTGAAATATGGAAAAAATTAGGTGATATGGTTAAAATATTACAAAAGGAAATTATTTTCAAACAATGACTTACGATTGCTCCAGAAAAGTTGTGTTGAGTTTGTAGATGCAGTTAGAGTGGCATGGGGAGAGGATCATATCCCACATTACATGGTAAGCATTTAAAAACAAATATCAAGTTACCATTTTATTTTGTTTTTTGAAGTTTACCTATTGATAGAAATTGTTGATATTTTTCAGCACATATTATGATACCATTTCATATCCTTAGCAGAATATCATGGAAGTTTGAGTATATGGTCATCACAAGGGATGGAAAAATCTCACTAGCAAGCAAGAGCAACATTTCATAAAAACACACTACATGGTGGCCTCAATGGTAGACACATATATTTTTCTTCAGCTATTTCAATGGTTCTATCGAAGAGCAGAAATATGACATCAAACAAATATACAAATTACATCAAGTTCAAAAAGGCATGTAAATTTATACATCAAGGGAGGTAGATTGACAAACACAACATTGTACTATATATTTGTAGTTTGGTTTGAAAAAAAAATGCATTTCCAACTGATTGAATATATCTATATCTCCTTGCCATCTTCTTTTTCTTTTTCTAGTACTAGTTGCATTTTGTCGTTGTGGAGAAATTTTCTTCTTGCAGATGGTCCAAAAGATATGCATTTTCCTTTTCTCGACATAATTCTATGTAAGCTCTATACAAAGCAAAATGAGCAAATTGGAGAATAGTATTCAAAGAGCATATGGATGGGGAACTTTTCAACGTACCTAGAGTAGGAGACTTCAAGGTAGAGTGGCATTTGGCTGGTGATTTGAAATCTTTAAAATGTATGTTCAATGTTTCCCATGGACCAACCTCCAAAAATCCATGTTTATATTGTATAAAATCATCAAATGACATGACCAAGCCAATTACTCTACAAAACGTACATATTTGCACATATTTAGAATAATTGAAAAGCTTGTGTATTGTCACATATTATTTGCTTGGAACACAAAGCCAGAATCATCTTCCAAGGAGGCTATTTCTAGATTCCACACTCCAATCCGAAGGTGGTGTGGATGGGGCCCCGGGGTGCTCCCAACCCCGGGCACCCTAAGCGCACTCGTGCATCTCGATAAATGACTCGTCTACCAGATTCACGAGCTGCCTGAAAGGCCTTATGCCTCTCCTCTACCTGGATATATGTGAGTTCGTCATTCATGTAGATAGTGGTACTATGTAGCTTAGCTCTGCACCGCAAAGCATCTCGGCGACTTGGAGGGAAGTGAAGCGGATGATGAGTGTGGCTGCATCTCTAGTGGTCCTCCATGCGGTATTTGACCCATCTATCCTGTGCCCGAGAGTGGTGTCGAGAAAGCGCTCGGCTTCAGCCAAGGCTGCTGTTTTTCAATCTGTGTGTCTAGTTCCTGTATCATATTGGTGGTAGACGTTGAAGCCGCAGCCTGTTGAGTCCCAATGGATTGTTCGAGTGATGTAACTTTGGACTGCAGCATGTTCCTTTTGTGAATCAAGGACGTAACCGTTCCTTTCAATCGCGAGATTTCTTGCCACAAAGTCTGGAAATCTGCCCTGATTTGATCGATCTGCCAAGAAGAGAACAATTCAGTTGATTTCGAGGGCGCATACGGGATGCTAGCTGTAGGTTGTGAGCTAGCAATGGTCGGAGTAGGAAGGGAGCAGATTCGGAAGGAGGGATGGGCACGGATGCAGGTAGGGTTGATCCCAGAGAGAGAGAGAATTACTAGTATGATGTATCTATTGTCAGCATTCATGTTTGTCAATTGCATAAGCTTTTCACAACTCAAATTGCTCAAAGCTACCAGAGGAAACCAAACTACCAGTTTTGACCCGACCCATCAATTTCTATTGCATTAACATGTGGACAGATCAATGCATGTGTCACGAACACAGTAGTTACTAGTAGTGCTCTATATAAACCTATTCCTATAAGAATAGGAGGCTTAACATTAAAAAAAAATTAAGAACGAGAAAATAAAACCTGGTTCAAATCAATTTGGAACCGGACGAATTGGCTGAAAACACTACATGTAGATTAGACCTGCAAGGTAGGGCGGGAGGGGTACTAACTAGTTTATGATTTATCATTAAGAGTGTGGGTCTATTTCCTTAGACAGAATCTTGAAGCAGGGTGGGTCTGTTTCCCTACACAGAAATTTGAAGCAGTGTGGGACTATTCTTCAAACATCCCAAGTATGGTAGAGTCTCATTGTGTGCCCTGATGACACTGGGGCTTTGTCCTACTCAATGCTTCTTTGAGCAACTCTTTGGTATTGTACGCTCTGGGATGTAACATTATTTACTATTTAGTGATACTACTATGGAACCTTCATTGGAGTTCTAATATGAATTTCTTCTAGTTGGGGTGGCCTTTTTATGGGCGGTTGCTCTAATTAGCCCGTGTGGTATTCCACATTGTAATTTGAAGGCTGTCTGTCGTTGTCGCTCCATTCAACTTCCCTTACATGTCCTTGACTCGGAAAATGGGTGTAGGCAATGTTGGGGAAATCAAGAAAATGTTGCGGAAGCTTGAGAGGAGAATATTAAAAATGAGAATTTTGGTTCTTTCTTGTTTGTGGCATCCTGTTTGCCTTACTGATTTTAGGAAGATTCATGTGCTCACTTATTGTGATGGTCATTTCAATAGAAGTAACATAACATGAGGACTTAAGAGTAGTTCAAAGTAGTTTTGTACTTACTTTTGAAGAGTGTTGCGTGCTTTAAGGTTTAGAGATCAAGAAGCATCAAGGTATAGGGTGCAGAGAGTTGGCTTTCACTAGCCTTTTATGATGAAAATGTGATCATATATTTATGAGCTTTGTTTGTCAGGTATTGGGACACTCGACAGTCGAATCCAGCCCATACACAGCAGCTCCCAGAGCGTTGCTATGCTCTCAGTGTTCGACATCCTTTGATGGTCGTTGCGACGGCCGATCGTAACATTGTTGTTTATGATCTAACAAAGCCACAAGTAAGTGCAGATGAAAATGGACGTTAATCTCATGTGTGCTGCAGTAGATATTCTAACATTTTCATATGGTTTTGAAAGCTATATTGTAGTGGTTGCCCAAGGGGCCATTTCCAAGGGTTATGATTAACCATAGCCTCAGTGAAGTTGCGAATCCAGTTTTTCGGACAATATCAGTGATCACAATGTACATTGGGACTCATGGCAGACGGAGTACAAGAGAATTATGTCGCCATTGAAGTACATGACCAGATGTGTCGCAACTTTTCCAGACAAGCAAGGTTTCCTGGTAACTATATACTAAAAAATTCTATGCTTTATACATAAAAAGGTTTTTTATGCATCATCTCAAACCATCTCCATTCCTATTTTACCTTGAGAAGAATGTAGTGGGCATGTTTCGAGTGTACAGAATGCAGTTTTCAGATTGTGAACCACGATTAGAGACTAACCTCTACATATGTTGAAGAATGGAGTGTTCACTTAGTGGGTTCTTGTAGCTTTGTTGATATTTATCATGTCTATTTACTTGTGACCTGTCAAGAGGGGCATTTTGGAAGTAAGCAATTTTCTGGGCTTTCATCCATTTCCTTCAATTTAAACCTCAATTACTAAATCTCAAATTTAGTCGCCTGTGGAAATATACAATGACCTAACCTTTATCTTTCCCCTTGACTTTTTCAAATAAAGATTTTAATTCAATAACCGAACAAGGCAGTTCTTGCTTGCACTACAAAATTTGAAATCGCGAGATTTTAGTGGAAATTGTACCCTGCAATGATAATTTTATTCAATTCAAGATCGAACTATAAGAGGTTAAAGTATGGTCTTTATTTTTACATTCTAATCATTATGCTTTGGCGATTCGTGTTTAATATTATATGTTTTGCAAATAGATGAGTCGACCACTTTATGACAGATCTTTCTACCTTTAAAGACTGTTGTGTGAACATTCGACACCCTACATGCATTGCAAGATATCACGGTGAAGAAGATCAAGGATGCATGGGTTATAATAATGGTCATCATTCTGCATATGATTCGTTTGTGAAGTAAAGAAATCGGTGAATGTGAATTAGTTTCTTCCTGCTATCAATACCCCTTCATTTCCTGTGCTTTTTTGGGGTCCAAAGTCTTCTCAGTTAATCTCGTTTGCCATCACAAGTACTCTGTTTTGAATCATTATATAACATGGAAGCTCTAAAGGTGGAGGCTAGGTTTGAGATTTTTTTTGTTTTTAGGCAAAGTTATGAACAAAATCAACCACAAAGATCGTACAACCATCTTCAACCAAGACCATAATACATCTACAATACGCTAGTACGTGGGAGCCTTCACAGAAGCACTATTGTACGAGTCTTTTACAAGGAACTCAAGAACTTCAGTATGGATCAACTGTAGCATTCGTGTCAGTTATCCTAATTCGGGCTAGAGGCAGTTTTCCGGGAAGCTACCAAATTACCACATCAGATTGGTAGGGGTTCAAGCACCTGGTCAGCCTAGGCTTATTCACTAGATAAATAGTAACCCACAGTAAATGAACTGGCGAATCATGGTGGCAGTAAGAAATCTACTATCATAGTCTGGATGTCTGGACCAATTCCAATCTTATGTCCTAAGCTTATTGACTGGAAAAAATTTAAGACCACAATAAACGACCTGACGAATAATTGTGGCAGTGGGCCCTGGGGTTTTGATTAAAATCCCCTAACATAGTGTGCAACGTTCCTTCAATATTTGCAATGTATATAAATGCATATTATTGAAAATAAAAGACAAAAAGCTAATGTAGTTCCTGGAAAAATATGATGCCAGGTAGGGGAGTGTGAAAAGGTGCTTGCTGAAGATTTTGTAGAATGTCAACGTTGTATAGAAAATAGAAAAATATCATTTGATGAGTGAGTGGCTGTACAACGGAAATGGAAGTTGAAATATCATGTATGAAACTCAATGCTGCCACAAAAATATATGTACCATTGCAGCCTTACAGATTAAGAATATGAAAGGAATGCATTTGTATGAACGCAAAGAATGCCGTAACTGAACCTGTCTACACAGGTAGATTTATACAAACTAAAGACATCACTGCGATCATCATGACTATAGAATGCCATAATTGTACAGTTATGGCATTAGCCTTGACATTTGTAGTGAATACTTAATTGGCAGTTTTGGTTCATACCAGGCATGGTACACTTTTGTTGTTGTCATAGAGGGGCAGCTGAATATGCGAGTAGTCAGAATGAGTAGAAGTGTTGGCTGTGCCACACCTACAGAAACAGTAGGAAAATGATATTCAGTGTCACAATTTCACAAACACTTTGCCAATAGATGAAGAGCTGCAGGAATTCCTGCATTCCAAGTGAACCAAGCTCATCACTGAAAATGCATACATGAGACAGGTTGACTGGCAACGCTGTCAGAATTTTATCTAAGAAGTTTCAGACAACTAGCTTTCATGGAATTTTGAGGCTTTGAGGCATTGATGAGCAGATCAAATAGAAATAAATCAACAGTGCCTTTGTCTGATGGTCACTTGCTGAAGTTGTTTCACAGGGACTGGAATGATGAGGAGGTTGTCTTTTTGACGATAGCTTGACCTGCAGGATTGTTGAATGCATGAGAGGAGAAGCTTGCAGATTAATGCAAGAGAAGATCAGTAGCTGCAGCGGGATTACTGGGTAGAGGTGAAAGGTAGGAGTCTGTTACAATCTAGAAGATGTGCACAACAGATTGTTGCCAAGTAAAAGATAGTATGATGGAATCATAGAATGATAGAAAGAGCAAGTCAGACAATTCTTGTCCTCTATGATACTTTCTCTAAGCTCGTCAAGGCTGGAATCATGAAGGGAAAAGGAGCGGTGCTCAAAGCTTATGAGTCATTTGTTAGTATGGCTCACTCAAGTATAGATGGAAAATTAGTAGCATAGGTAGCACACCAAGCACTGAACTGAGCAACGCTTTAGTAATAGACATTGCTCTCATATTATGAACTTGAGATAGCACTTCATAAGGATGTGATAACTTTTTGAAGACAATAGCTACAAAGTGGTGGTCATAGTAATCTTAAAATTCAAGTGATTGATTAACAAGTTATAGAAGGGGGAAAAAATTGAGTTCAAAAGATCATGAAGAGGTATGCGTATCCTTGAAAGAGATGCGTTGTTGAAGAAACCTAGTGTGAATATTGATCTTTGTAACCTCTTGTTTTGGTTGTTTGTGGAAAATTGAAACTTAATGTAAAATTTTGGTTATGAATTGAGTTGGAAAGATGTTCCTTGTTGTAGCAAGAATATAGTGATGTAAAAGGTTTTAGAAAAGTGGGTGGAGCCTAGTGAGAACTTGAGTCAACTTCCAGACATTCAACCACAATGTATGAAGTTGATTAGAAGTTATTACTATAGGACAAACACTTATCCAAGATTATTTTGAAAAGCACCCAAAAAGCACGTAAAAATGAAGTGTCAAATGTTTGAATGATATGCAATTTTAGAAATCGATCTTCTACTCTTTCAAGTTTTAATTAAATTGCACCCTATTTGAAGATCATTGATTTGAAAGTTCCAAAGAAAGTAACGATGTAACATTTTAACAAATGAGAACTAGTGAAATATTTGGCGCCCTACGTATTGCTACTCAAAGTCACAATTTTCTTTGCATATTTTTCGATATTCAGTCATGGCCATCTAAATTGTGCCATTTTGGTGAAATTGTCTTTAATTGTGCCATAAGTGATATCATGTTTGCTTTGTTAATTGGGATGTAGGAGGTCCCTGTCATTAGTGTATCTGATCCTGTAACGTATTTTCCTCTTACATACTGCAAAACCTGTTTGACAGCTTTCCAATGAGCCTCAATAGGCTTACGCATGAATTGACTAGCTTTTCAACTACATCAGCAATAATTGGCCTAGTAATGGTAAGATAGATTAGGTTGGTCACCAAGTCTTAGATAGGCAATCATCTGCATGGGTGTAACATGTACATTGTTATGGACCTTGGGGCCCATAAACACTACAGCTACTTGAGGTGTGGACGGGGACGAGATAGCCATGAGTCGTGGACCCGTATGTCCACTTGTCATGCCTTGGCCTATAGCTAGGTCGTGGGGGTGGCCTTCCATGACCTATTTGTGTATAGGGGTAGGACCCCTACTGGGAGGCCTATGACCCTTATGCATATTGAGGAGGAGGGACCCTCTTGAGGATTTATGCTCTCTTCCAAGGATTTGGAGGAGGGAGGAGAACTAGTGCATGCCATGATGATCTTGTAGTTCATGCTAGGCCAGACTTGGCGGTTAGTGGTGATGGTGGTACGGGATGCCACCATTGCTGGTGCATTATTACAACTTGAACCTAGGTTGATGGCTACAGGGAGGCTTGGATGGAGAGCCCTATGGAGGGGTGGATTGTGAGGATTTAGCTTCTTGTGATGTTGTGTAGATACTAGACTCGGCTGCTCGTGGGGGTGTATGATAGTTGGTATCAGTCGTTGAATTTTGTGGGTATGTGCAATCGGTCTGCTTTTTCTCTTGAAGACAGGGCAAGTAGGGTTTTTGGTTGTATTTGAGATTTTTATGCTTCTGGAAGGCCATTTTTTGCAAACTTTGTTTGTGGCTGCAGGGTTTCCCTAAAAAAGCGACCTTAATTTTTTTATGCAAATTGGTTAGAGTAGGCGCAGTTGCTTTCGTAGCACCCTGCGCAGGCCTGTGTGACATCCGTTGCCCACATTTGCCCACATGGCAAATGCGTGGCATCCCTTGCCCACAGGCCTGTGTGACATCCCTTGCCCACATGGCAGCCGCATGGCAATGCGCAGACAAGCTGCACGTCTGCCTGCATATTGCTGGCAGTCCCCGGGTGATCTCTGTGGCACCCTGACTCCTTGTATGCCAGATCCGACTGCCGGCATGACATTTATACTTGTCCATGTGCCAGTGTTGCTTGCCTATGTGGCAATTCCACCTTTTTTTATTTCTTTGGATTTTGGGATGTCGCTACCCTCTTGAGATGTGGTGTCACCCAGAAGTATACGCCTGGAAGGATAACTTTTTCTATGGTGAAGAGGAGAAAGGAGCTGTAGGAATTAGTGTGGCTGATTGTTTCTTCACTTATTATGAGCAATTTGCTTCCATCTTGTGCTGTTCTTCTTCCTTGTGAACCTCTTTTGAGCCTTCTCTACTTTTGAGCTTATTCTCCTTACTTTTGAGTGATGGATTTTACCAAGGATGTACCATCCGAAGCATCTCAACCAGTGGGTGCTATCAACATGCTTCAACAACGAATCATTGATATGCAGAAGAGGCATGACCATGATCAAAAGGAGTTGAGGAAGCTTGCTCAATCCAAGCAAATTTTGCCTAACCCTTTGTTTACGCTGGAAGTGTTTTCAGGTGACAATGTCATGGTTGCTCATTTTTCCGTGTGTGATTCAATGGACAACAATATGATCTTGATGGCCGTCATGTTTTTGAAGGGGAAAGCTTTCTAGGATCTGAGGGGTAAGGCCGATGACCTAAGACTTGTTATTAGTTTTTTATAGCCTTTAAATTTGTGTTTTTGCCTATCATAGATAATTTTGAAGTGTATAGGCAGTATGCAACCATTGACATGGGGAATTGGGCCCTTGACAAATATTTACAAGAATTCCAAGAGCTGCTTTCTAGATTTGCATCTCGGATCGATCCAGAGTTGGTGAAATTGCATTTCATCTCGGGCTTGCCCAAGGACTGGCAGATTGGGGAACCTGCCTAAACCTTGGATGAAGAAGTCCGGTTTGCAAGAATCTTCGATGATACTTGTGTCATAGCTCGGAAAGAGTGGGTTGGGGAGCTCAAAGTAAACGACAAAAAAACGGTCAACCTTTCTATCTTTGGAACCAGAAGTTATTGTTAGCATTCTCAACAAGGACTCGAGAATCCCCAAGTAATTGAGTATATGTTTCATTAGAAAGGTAGATCCGAGGACGAGGACACTTTTAAAAAGGAGCAAGACCTTAGACTACAAATTCTCTCCCTTAGAAAGGAGGTCTTTTATAAGGGGGAGGGAATGTTATGGACCCGTAGAGGTTCATGAACACTACCTTTTTGAGGTGTGGACATATATTGGAGCCTTTGACTTGAGGTGTGGACATATACTGGAGCCTTTGACTTGACCAGTTGGTGGATTTGGAGCAATAATGGGAAGAGGAGAAGTAGTGTTCGGTAACCGAAATAGAAAGAAATTAGAAAAGAGGTTAGGAGTTAGTTGTTCAATAGTATTAGGTAAATGGAGGAGAGACTTAGGAGTTAGGAGAGAAAATAGGAGAGGAGTCATTAGGCAATAGAGGTGTTTGAATTTAGTGTTAGGTAGTAGGGTTGTTAGGAGTGTTAGAATCTAGTGCTAGGTAATAGGAGGTGGTGTTAGGAGTGTTGGAACTTAAAAGTTAGAAGTTAGGAGAGTTAGGAGTTGGGAGTTAGGAGGTAGAACTTATGAGTTAGGATTTGGGAGTCATAATGAAATTTCGTATGGGATCATGTCATAGTTTCTTTTGCATATG
This sequence comes from Diphasiastrum complanatum, assembly GCA_029204225.1. Lineage (NCBI taxonomy): Eukaryota > Viridiplantae > Streptophyta > Lycopodiopsida > Lycopodiales > Lycopodiaceae > Diphasiastrum > Diphasiastrum complanatum. The sequence continues at coordinate 26,989 of MU831772.1, forward strand.
GTAGCTGGGGCACAAAATGATGGATTTGCAATTGTTGTCATGTTGTCGTGTAAGCTACATAGATGTCCAGTGCATAGTGTGATACGAGATTGGACCATGCCCACAGGTGCCACTAGGGCTCTCGACTAGAAACTATTCAAAGAGAGGAGATCATCCTTCTAGGCCATCATACACTTGTGACCTGATTCTTTTGCTTTTGAACTTGAAAATTGGAATTTGAATCACAAATTTGCATTGTCACATCCACCTCAGCTTAGGGAAATGCAATGGATGGCAGAGGAACCGTTCAAATTAGATTCTAGTGAAGCTTTTGGATTTTCAATAAGCACCTCAATCATGTAGAAGTGCGCACTTTTTGGAAGAAATCTCATCAAGGTGCAAACGACACTCATCATAAGGAAGGAAGCCATGCAAGTTTTTTCAGATTTTGGTTTTAGAAGCTTTTGGAGCATCTTTCCTATTAGGAATACAATTTCTACCTATAGATCACAATCAAGTGTCAAGTGGATCTAGTGCAAAGGCTAGCAGAGCCACACAGTTTGACAAGTACAAAGACATAAGGCATTGGCTATCTATCAAGTGGCATAATGCCTTAGATGGATTCAAAATTGTAGTCCTTAGAAGCACCTCAATTTTTGGTACGTTTCTAAAATATTGTTTGCTTCAAAATGTAAGCATGACAAGTCTCTTTGAAAATTTTTTGATTGAATTAAGCAAACTCAATGATACCATATATAGTTTTGGAATTCCAGGATGTGAAACATAATTGGACAAGAGTCAACTCCTCAATCGAGGCCTGAATTGAAGGACTACATCAAAAGAGGACAGAGAGTTATCAACCTTTCTGTCAAGGACAACCTGAGGCTTTGGAGATTTTAAAGGTCCATGTATTCAGCCAGGGTTGTTTACTTGCAAAATAGATTTAAGTAATCTCATAGTGGATGTAGGTGACTCTTATCAACGAACACATTACCAAGGTCAAGGACTTTATGGATTTGCAATTGTTGTTGAGACTATCAATGATAGGATTGCTGTTTTTGTAGTCTTAAATAGCTTGTCTAATTCTTTCAAAATTAGGTCATCTCTCATCTTGCTCTTAGCCAGGGAGAGACTCCCTCATTCATGGCACTATGTGGAGGTGATAAGTAGGAAGATTCTTTTTGGGAGTGATGATTTTTCATATCATGCCTTAACTCCTAAGAGGAAGCAATTTGCCATGTGCAAAAAGAAAGGCAAGGGGATTCACAACATAACTTGAAGCAGCGAATTTCCAAATTATAGGTATCACATGGTTCAAGTAACAATTTTTTGTCTACCCCAAAGTGGAAGGACAATTAATATGGACACTTACACTTCTGAGTGTCGAAAGAAGTAGAGTGAGCAAAAGAAAGCAAAGAAGTAGTAGGGCGAATATGTTAGGAGAGTTGCAAGAGAGGATGAGGATGCCTATGGCTGATTTGAATTTTTCATTGTCGCATTGGCATCCATTCCATCGTTGGTGGGTAGCACATTGATTCAGGAGCTGCAAAGCATATGATGACTCATAGAGATTGGTTCAATATCTTTTTGAAGAGTTGGATGACGAACATTATGTGTGCCTATGTGATAATACCACACATGGAGTCGGTGACAAATGCGTTCTTATTGTGAATCTAAGAAAAGTTGTACCTTGGTTAGCCAAAAATTCACCTCTAGTTGATGCTACCACCAAGCAAAATGTGTTGGAGTTTGATGAAACTTTTTTGTTTGGTAAAACATAAAGAGCATAACCGTAATGGCCGGGGGATTGTAGGAAGATGGCCTATCAATATTGTACAACACAATTCTAAGCCAAAAGGCTTTGGTGAAGGATTCAAATGTGAACAAGTTGTGGCATAAAAGGTATGGTCGTGTGAGTTATCAAATCTCACAAGTGCTTATGAAGCACATGGTAGCATAGAGTCTTGTTCGCATGTACGTGAGTCTTTTGCTTTAGAAAAACAACAAAGACAACCATAATGTGGAGTTTAGCTTCTTGAGTTGCATGCAACTCATTGGGCATTTTAAATCGCATATAAAGTCAACGCCAACAAAACACCTTGGGTCCCAAACCCCAACTTAAAACTGGACGTCAACTGGGCCTGCTAACTTGACCAGTGACTTGTGGATCTGCATGGTTGCAAGGTGTCGTGATCTAGGATGTGTGCTTGGCTTGGAGACTCCTACCTTGGAGGTATACAAGGGAGGAGGTCTCATTTTACCATTCATTCTATCTACCTAGGAGAAGGTGGATGGTGAGCACTTGTACACAACTAGGATGTGAGCTAGCTAGGGGTAGGAGATGGCTGATGGCTCTAGCAGTGGTATGGGATGCTGTTAGGGCTGGAGGTTGGATCTTGCTTGTTTTAGGTCACAGGCTAGGGCACAGAGGGTGGACCCAGATTGGATCCTACGGTGGAGTGGATCGTGTGATGTTGGGTAACCGGCACCTGGCGGTTTGCGGTTTGAGGGATGTAACATTTGGTATTAGAGCCATCGTTTTTTGTGTACATATGAGATCGATCTATAGAAGGCAAGCGGTAAGTTTGAAAATCTCTAATTGTTGTTTTGTCGCATGAAGCCCAAATTCGACTTTTTTTTACCTTTCCTCAGTAAGTCAAATTTTTTTGTGATTTTGCCTTTTTTTTCTCCTTTTGTGAAAAAAAAAGCTAAGAGACAGGTGGCCTGTGGCATCTTGCTGGCTGCTGGGGGGAACTGGCATGTGGATGGGAGGGGGGAGGTACACCGCCTATTGCCATGTTCCTTGTGAAAAAGGTGGTACTGGTGGATTGCCACCCGTGTGTTCCTTTCTCTCTCTTGTTGGTTACAAGTCTTGGTGGCAGCCATGGACATCAAGAAGATTATTTGAGTGAAAGCTTGAGTGGTGAGAGTGCTCTCCTTATCTTGCTCCTTGTTGATCCTCTTTCACAGTTGAGACATGGATCCTTTCCTCCTGTAGAACCTATGGCTCTACATGGTGGCAGGAAAACGCGAAGCTCCTAGGACTTGGGAGGCTTTTTCCAAGACCTTCAAGACGACCTTCCTTCCTATCCTAGATGACTTCGAGTTTTATTGTGAGTATGCGACGATAGATATGGGGAGCCGACCCCTTGATCAGTATTCGCAAGAGTTCCAAGAGGTATATTCGCGTTTTGGAACTAGGATAGATCCTCTTTTGGTTAAGTTGCATTTCATACTGGGTTTGCCTAAAGATTAGCAGCCAGAGGTAAAGGAGGAACTAGCCTCTTACCCTTGATGATGCGGTTCGCTTCGTCCGTACATACGATGACATTCGTATAGTGGCAAGGCCTGAGCCTGGTGTACAGGCCGATGTAAAGGGCAAGAAACTGTTCTTTTCAAAGAAAGGAAAAGACAAGGAGAAGGAAGCATCTTCCGGTCCTAGTGAATTGAAGACAAGAACTGCCATGGACTAGGAGACCTTTGCAAAAGCCAGAAGCGACAATATGTGCTTCAATTGCATAGAACCAGGTCGTATGGCGAAGGAATGCCCAAAGAAAAGGAGGCAGGCTATCGGGGCTTCTTTTAAGACTCTAGGTAAATCTAGCATTTCATGTATTGATCTTTCCTTTAATAATTCTGTTTGTGAGCATTGTTGCTTTAATACGACAGTTTTTGGTCCCCATGACCTGATTCGGATGAATGGGGTCGTTGGTGGCCAAGCCGTAACAATTTTATTTGATGATGGTTCTACACACAATTAATCTAACCCTAGTTTATTGCAGAGGCTAAAAGTGGAAACAAAGCAAAGTGACCACTGATATGTTGTAAAGCTGACTACGGGAGTGGAAAGCCAAGTATGGGACCGGTGGATAGTCCCTCATGTACCGATTCAAATTCTAGCCTATAAGGATTATTTAGATTTCCATATCATGAATCTAGATAAAGTAGATGTAATTCTTGGTAAGGAGTGGTTCTATGAGAGGAACGAGTCGTTACAGAAAAACTATGTAAGCCACAATTTTGTTAGAAGTTACTATTTGTCCTATTTGTCCTTTAATGGAGATTCCTCTGTTGATGCTTTGATTGCGAAGTCGAGGTACCAGAAGGTACACCCTGAACGACTATTAGGGGTCATCAGAGTATATTTTATCCTTGGGTGGAATCTTCTCCAGAGATAGTATGGCGAGTACAACGCTTTCTCCAGGCTTGGATTGCGTGACTTCATGGGGTGAATGCCATATTTAATGAAGAGGGGAGGAAGAGCCTGAAGAGGCTGGAAAGACTAGAGAGAGTGGCAATGCTTGTGTACATACATTCTTTGTATAGAGATTTGTCTCCATTGATATCCCACTTTACTTCCGCTTTTATGCATAATTTGTGAAATTTCATAGAACGTTAATTACTTAATTCATTTTGAATGTTCCCGTTTTAGTTCACCTTGAATTCCGACACGGTATTAGAGCGGCTTCATAGGTTGCATATGATTAACACTCATAGCCTCTACATCCTGGAGATTATTATACGTATTGGAAGGTAGGCAGATGGGCCAGCCAATGGAGTCTCTGAAGGGTGTGCATTTTTAAGCAGATTGGGCACGCTTTACAATGTCTCTGTGAGCAGGTTTAATGCAAATTTATTGACACATTTTCCATGCAGCAAGGAGGCACATGTTTCTAGGCAGATTGGGCGCAAATCTCCTTCACTATAGGCGCATTTTCACCTATTTTGGACGCTTTTTTTTGACAATGTTAGTTGCTGGTTTTCTGCTGGCTTTCCAATTCTTTCTTCATAGGTTTTTTATGATTGATTCATGTGTATTTGTTGTCCATACTTGTTTGTAAATGCAAACATTAATGGGTGCAAATTTAAGTGATGGATTGGATTCCTATTGGATTCCAATTGGAGTTTGGATCAGCTTTTGTCTCTCTTTTCAGGGTGAAGGAGGGCGCCCAACAGAGATCTTGGAGGAGTAATTTGTGGCACCCAAAAATCAGAATCTCAAATCTGATTTTTATGCAACCAGTTTTCAGCAAGTTTTGTTTGGAGGAGGGCGCCCAAAAATCTGCTACTGATTTCTGGTTGTGGTGTCTCCTTATCTTGCTGTTTTTGTTTTCAGGTTTGCATTTGAGTAGTAGGGCGCCCAAAATTCAGCAGACCCTATTTAGGGTTAGGTCAACTTGTGGCTGGAAATTTGCAGATTCTCAGCAAGTAGTAGGACGCTTTCAACAGCCCTATTGGAGTGTGTGTTGATCACACTATTTGGCTTCCTAATTGGGTTTCGGTGTAGGCTTCAATCAAAGCTAACCTAATTTTCAAGAAGCTGGTTTTTTTGTGCAGAAAGACAGCCATCTATCCATTATCTTTTGGGCAATTTGGTTGCAGATTGAAAGACATCTTGTGCTCCTACTTTCAGCTCTTTGTTTGTTGCAAATTTTTGAGTAGATTTGGTTGTGGAAAGGCTCTCTTTCCTATCTACTACAAGCTGAACTTTTGTTGGAGGTAATGGCTAAAGAATCGGAAGCTATCGGTTCTTTGTTTAGTGAAGATCGGTTGGATGGCACAAACTACTCCTTGTGGAGTTACATGATGAAGAATCTTCTCATAGCGAAAGGGCTGTGGGATTTGGTCAATGGTGATGAGGAAAGGCCTCCGTCTTTGGCACCTCCTACACCTCGTGGCTCATCATCATCAACATCATCTTCTACACCTTTGGAAGAACAAAATAAGTGGGATAGAAGGGATGCACAAGCACATTCTATGGTTGCTCTTGTTGTGAAAAGATCTATCTTACCTCATATTAGGTCTTGTAAGACATCTAAAAGTGCGTGGGATACACTTTATACTATGTATAGAGTCAAAAATCCAGCAAGAGTGGTGTATCTCAGAAATCAACTTTCTTTGTTGAAGATGCAAGAAGGGGATCAAGTGACCAATCACTTCACGAAGATCAAGGATCTTCGTGAGGAGCTTCTCAATATTGATGAGATAATTGAGGATGCTCAATTTGTTTCCATTACTCTCAACTCATTACCTTCATCTTATCTTCCATTTGTTTCATCTTTGAGTATCTCTCTTAGGGAACAACAACTCTCCTTTGATGAACTTGTTGGGCTTCTTCTTCAAGAGGAGCAAACGAGGCAAACCTTTGCGGGTGATACTCAACAAGATCAAACTTTCTTCACAAAAGGCAAGGCCAAAGGCAAGTCAAAAGGAAAGGGGAAGCCTCCTTCCAAGGATGAGCAAAAGCCCATTGGAGGTCAAGATGTCAACACTCAAAAGAAGAAAGGGAAGTGCCATTATTGTAAGAAGTATGGACACTTCATCAAGGATTGTAAGAAGAAGCTTGCGAAAGAGGAGAGTAAAGGAATTGATACTAGTGCTTCACTTGCTACTTTGGAGCAAGAGCTTGAAGCTAGTGGTGATCTCTTCAACCAAGACTATGCTTTTGTGTCTAATATTGCTTTTACTAGTCCTTCTACATCTCTGAGGAATTCCGGTTCTGTTTTGCAAGTTGCTGATTTTCAGCCCATTGAATGGGTGATTGATAATGGTGCTACTCGTCATATGACTTCTCGCAAAGAAGCATTCACTAAATTAGTGAAAGTGCAAAATGGAAGTAAGGTACAATGTGCGGATGATGCATCTTATTCTATTCATGGAATTGGATTTGTAGCCATCATTCTGTCTAATGGTGAAGAAAAGTACATTAGAAATGTGCTTTATGTTCTGGGAATCAAGAAGAATCTTCTTTCGATTTCAACTATGTTGAAGCAAGGACTGGTTGTTGAGTTCAAAGAAGATAAGTATCTTGTCAGGGATCTTAAAAGATCACTCTTGATTATTGTTTCGGGACAATGCATGCTGGCTTATTCATTATGGATACCTATGAGCGACGAATTCCCTCTACATGTCTTGTTGCTTCTACATCACAATCATTGGAGTTGGTTGAATTGTGGCACGCAAGGTTTGGGCATCTCAACTTTGCAAGTTTGAAGAAGCTGAAGGCATTTAATATGGTAGAAGACATTCCTACTATTGAGCAGGCGGAAGGGCATGTATGCGAAAGTTTCAAAGGAAACCTTTTCCAATTGATGGAACTATAAGGGTTCTTGATAAATTTGATTTGGTTCATAGTAATGTTTGTGGTCCAATGAGGACCAAATCCATTGGAAAGTGTATCTATTTTGTGACTTTTATTGATGACTTTATCCGTTTTACATGGATCTATCCTATGAAGGCTAAATCGGAAGTTTTTCAACGTTTCAAGATTTTCTAGCAATGGTGGAAAATCCATTTGGGCATTCTTTGAAGACCCTACGCATCGATCAAGGAGGGGAATACATTAAGAATACGTTCGGTGCATTTCTTCGAGTAAAGGGAATTCTACATCAAATGACAACTCCCTATACGCCTCAACAAAATGGTGTTGTTAAGCGAAAGAATCGCACACTTATGGAGATGACCCGTTGCATGCTCAAAGCAAAGGGGCTACCTCACAAGTTTTGGGCTGAAGCGGTTATAACGGCAGCATACATAAGCAATCGTTGTCCTACTAAAGAATTGAAAGTATTAACTCCTTGTGAAGTTTGGTATGGACAGAAGCCTACAATCTCTCACTTTTGCATTTTTGGTTGTACGGCTTATGCTTTTGTTCCGGATAAACTTCGTACAAAGCTTGAGGATAAAGGAATTAAATGCATTTTTGTTGGCTATAGTAGTGAAAGCAAAGGCTATAGGCTGTTCCATTTGAGCACTAACAAGATTATTGTTAGTCGTGATGTGCATTTTGATGAAAAGAATTCATTAGATGTGGCCCCAACTCACATCTTGAAGGGGGACAGCCCACATAGTGTGAATGTTGAAGTTTTTCCAAGTTTGGTACCATCTTCTATTGCTAGAGATAAGGGGCAGCAATCAACCAGTTTCGAACTGCCCAACACCTCATCAAGTTTAGAGCCTAATGTTCATCAAGAACCGCCCATTGTTGCTCATAATCAGCCTGCAGGAACTGTTGGACAACAAGGACCAGTTTTGGAAGATTTTGGACAGCCAAGTGCGGTGTCGGAGGATCTTGGACAGCAAATTGTAAGAAGAGACATGGCTGTTGGACAGCCCAAAACAGTCCCACGGTGGCTGTTGTCGACTTTGCGGGACAGCAAAGTAAGTTCATTTTATGATGGAAAGACACGTACCTCTACAAAATCAGTGGACTATGCTGATTTTTCAGATTTTGCTCTTACATCTCATGGAGATATAGTGGAAGAACCTGATTTTTATGAGCAGGCCAAGGGAGTAAGATGTTGGGAGGTTGCGATGCAAGATGAGTATGACTCACTTATGAAGAACCAGATTTGGGTTCTTGTTGATTTTGCTCATGGGAAGAAGGCAATTGGTTCTAAATGGATAATGGTTTTTGAAACCTCAGATTTAGGCCTATTGCATTTTTATCTTGGTCTTGAATTTGTACAAGAAGGGGTTGGAATTTTCATCTCTCAAGAACGCTACATTGGGCAGATTTGAAGGGGTTCAAGATGGAAGATTGCAAGCCGGTTGCTACACTTATGGAGACAGGCCTGAAATTAAGTAGTCAAGGTGATGGTGAATCATTTGACACTACTTTATATTGTCAAGCTATTGGCTGTCTCATTCACCTATGTAATTCAAGACCAGACATTTCTTATAGTGTCTCACTCCTGAGTCAATTCATGCATGCCCCGATGACATCACATTGGAAAGCGTTGAAGAGGATCTTTCGATATCTTCAAGGAACAAGAAGTCATGGACTGGTTTTTCCTGCTTGTGATGATGCATGTTTGGTTGGTTTTAGTGACTCGGATTGGGGTGGAGAGCAAGACACTAGACGCTCTACAAGTGGACATTGTTTTTTCTATGGAAATTCTGCAATTTCGTAGTCAAGTAAAAAGCAGCTCACTGTTGCTACTTTTAGTGAGGCAGAATATAGAGCGATATTTTCAGCCACAATGGAGTGTTTATGGCTGAGAAGACTACTTGTTGACATGAAGTTTGGCGAGCCCTCAGCCACTCTTATCTTGAGTGATAGTCAAAGTGCTATTGTCATTGTACGGAATCCTGTTTTTCATGCGAGGACGAAGCACATCGAGATCCATTATCACTTTGTTCGGGAGAGACTTCATGATGGCGACATTTTACTTGAATACTGTCCTATGGAGGATAATATTGCGGACCTCTTCACTAAGGCGTTGCCTAGAGTCAGATTTGAAGCTTTATGCAAAGCTTTAAATTTGATACCACGTGTTGGTTTTGTTACATAGTGAAGATTTCAGTTTTTGCATTGTCATTCAAGGAGGGTGTTAGAAATAAATGACTATGCTAAAGTTAATCCATAGGTTACTTTGACCCAAAAGGTCGAGATTTGTGTAACCATGGGTATTTAGTTATTTCGGCCATCTTAAGTTTGTCTTAAGTTCAGGTGGACCCAATTTTGGTCATGTACTGACTCGTGCGTCCTTAGGGGTCTAATTTTGTTTAGGGGCCCTATCTTGACTTTTGGGGGTGCCCTACATTTAGTAAGTGGTTAACCTTAAGGTTTGGTGGCATTTGGTCACATCCAAGTAGAGTACTTAGATTCTAAGCTCATTGTGTATTCCATTTTGGACAGTTTGGCTAAGCATTGCTCTCCATTGCTCTTGTTGCTGTTTTTTTTCTCTCTCTCTTAGAGTTGAGCGCCCAGCCTCTTCTCTCTTGTTTTCTGTGGAAATTGATTGATAACTAGATCTTGGTGACTTGACTCTTGCTTTCCTACACTACCATGATCGTGAAAGCAAGAGAAACTAGCTATGGAAGTGGAGAAAACATCAAACACGTAGGATTTACTTGTTACATCCTCTAAAACTGCAAACCGCCAGGTGCCGGTTACCCACAAGGAACCGAATGTCACACGATTCACCCCGCCGTAGGATCTAATCTAGATCCACCCTCCGTGCCTTAGCCTGTGACCTGTAACAAGCAAGATCTGACCTCCAACTCTACCAATGTCCCATATCATTGCTAGAGCCATCAGCCATATCCTACCCCTAGCTAGCTCATATCTTGGCTGTGCACAAGTGCTCACCATCCACGTTCTCCTAGGTAGATAGAATGATTGGTTAATGAGACCTCCTCCCTTGTATACCTCCAAGGTAGGAGTCTCCGGGAGTCTCCAGGCCAAGCGCACATGCTAGATCACGACACGTGGCAACCATGCAGGTCCACAAGTCACTGGTCACGTAAATCGGTATGGTTGACGTCCGGTTTCAAGTTGGGGTTTGGGACCCAAGGAGTTGGGTCCCTAACATTTCTTCCCCCTTAAAAGATTCCTCTTCTAAGGAGGGAAATTAAGGAAACTCAGTCTAAGGTCTCGTTCTTTTTCCCAAGTGTTTTCGTCTTCGGACCTTCCTTTCCAACGAACCAAGTACTCAGTCACCTGCCGGTTTCTCAGGCCACATTGACGAACATCAACAATGGCATGAGGTTCAGAGGGTACAAAGGATTTCGGGTAGCTTATCCTGTAGAATCAATTTATCCTTTCCACCGAGTCGTTCTTTTAAACGATTGATGTGGAAGACCGGGTGAACACTGATTCCTTGAGGCGGGTCTAGTTGATAGGCATTTCAAAATATAGAAAGGCCCAGCATAACGAGGTGATAACTTAGGACATTTTCCAGTCTTTAGTACCTTAAGAGTCCTTTGGATCTTTAAGATACACCCAATTTCCTTTCGCAAAGACCCTAGGTTGTCACTTTTGATGAGCGTAAAAGTGGGCTCTATTCTGAGTTATTTTTACGTTATCGCAAGCAATAGTAGCATTTCTTGCATATCATGTAGGAAATCTACCGCCGCTTTAACTTTAAGGCTTTTGAGGCCAATAGAGATCGGAGCATGAGGCTGAAAATCGTACATTAGAGAATGGAATAAAACCCGTCGCTGAGTGCTTTTTGCGCTGTTATACGCAAGCTCAATTGTTGGAAGGTACTTTTCCAATTCGACTGTCTATTGGAATATGGAAACATATTCACAAAGCATATCATCCATAAACTGGTTCGTCCTTTCAGTTTGACCATTCGATTCAGGATGATCTGTAGACCCTAGACTCAAGGTGGTCTCTAATTTCTCAAAGACCGACTGCTAGAATTTGTTAGTGAACTTAGAATCCTGATCACTAACAATATCATTCGGCAAGCCAACAACCTGAATGACTTTTCGACAAAAAGTTGAGCAAGTTCAGAAGCTTTGACAGACTACCTGGTTGGAATGAATTGCGCCATTTTGGTTATTCTGTCAATTATAACCCAAATACCTTCATTTGGCTTCCTAGGCCTAATATCATCATTTTTGGCACACACTCTTTCCCATTTCCAAAAAGTAACCCATTCCTTATGGAATAGTCCCTTAACATCTTGTCGGAGGAGAAATCTTGGAATCTTGCATTCCGAGCTCACCACTAGATCTAGAAGTACTTGCTAGGACGTCTAGCCAAATATGACCGAAGTACCTATTGGTCTTACACAAATCTCTTAAGGACGTATATAACTCAGATTGGATCTCAGAAAAGCTTAATTGATTAGCCTCTCCAATCCGGCTTAAGGCATCCGTGACATTATTAAATGTACTTTTCCAGTACTTAAGTTTATTCTTGGAGCATTTCTGACCATCTGGCTTTACGACCCCTAAGGTTAACCGCATCACTAATATACGAAAATGCTTGATGGTCAGTCATTGGTAAATTTGGATCCATACAAGTAATGTCTCCAAAATTTTAAAGCATGAATAACTGCAAAAAGTTCCTTATCATAGGTGGAATATCGCCTTTGAGTAGGATCCAACTTTTTGCTTTCAAAAGCGACCGGTCTACCATCTTGATATAGGATGTCACTAGCGTCCGTTTCAAGCAAATACGGCTTGTTAGGATCGACTATGTGTAGAATAGGCATTGTAGACACACAATTTTTGAGGTTTTCAAAACTCTGATTCTTTTCTTCAGTCCAAGTAACTGGAGGTCTAAACTTACTATGTCCGCTAGTTCTTTTTCCTCCTTGGAGGACATTCATCAAGGGTAATGCAATTATCGCATAACCCATGATGAACCTATGAAAAAACCATGTAAAGCCCAAGGACTTAATTAACCTCACGAGTAGTTAGGGGTATAGGCCATTCATGAACCTTTCAGACTTTATTAGGGTCAATTTCCAACCCATGGTCATCTAGCCTTTTCTGAAAGAATACACATTTGGATTCTTTGGCAAAGAGCTTCTCTTGTCTAAGTAGCTCTAAGACAGTCCTGAGATGCTCCTCATGCTCCTCCAATGTCCGACTATAGATGAGAATATCATGTAAGTAAACAATGACGAACTTTCCCTCATAGTGGCCAGACCTAGTTCTAAATTTAATTTTTTCAACATCCTCGTTTTTAATTCGAATCGGATGATACCTTGATTTTAGATTGATTTTGTTAAAGTACCTTGCACCATATAATCGATCAACTAGCTCATCCATTCAAGGCAGGGGAGAACGGTTTTTTATAGTTAATTTATTTAACTTCTTATAGTCTACACATAGACGAGTTTCTCCGTCTTTTTTTATCATCTAAAAGAATTGCCGTCCCCAAGGGGACTTACTAGGCCTTATGTGGCCCATTTTAAGATAATTTTGCATTTGCCTATAAACTTCATCCTCTTCGGTAGTACTCATCCTATAAGGAAACAAGGATACAGGTGAGCTACCAGGAAGGATTTTAATACCATGGTCGACTCCCCTAGAGGGGTGAAGATCCTCAGGAAGCTATTATGGGAAAACATCACTAAACTCTTGTCTAAGTCTCCTAAAGGTTTCGCCTTCCAATGAATTTTCTTCTTTTACATTATTAGACATTAGTGCAAGTTGCATGCTATAATTTTGCAGACACTAGACAATAGTATGTACAAATTACAATGATTTAATTGGATATATGAAGGAATAACAAGAGTGCACCATCATCAACAAGTGCATAAAAACCATCCATAACTAAAGATCAAACCATATCTGTTTTCTTAGACTACCATCTAGAGAAGTAACAAGTTGATGTAATGCAAGTACATAATAACTAACGATTTGTCAACATCCTTAGAATTTGTTTGGTTCAAAATGAAAATCAAGTTAACTGGTTACATTCTATTGCAAAATGGCCACTCATCAATGGCTAGTAACTAGCAAACTAAGTATGATAACATAGCAAAGCAAGTAGTAAATCAATCGTCCTCAAGTGGTATGACAACATGAGCATCCTCAACATCATCTTGTAAATCAACAATTTCCTCATCCTCATCAAGATCCTCAAGGTCAGCAAGAACAAATGAAGAAGCATGAGAGGAAGTGGAAGTCATGCCCATCTCAATATCCCTAGCAGCCTGGGTAATATCCTGTATCTCCAAGCCCTCTTCTATGTCGGCTCTCTCAGCCTCCAACACCAGCAATTGGTCCTCGTCTCGCTCTCCCTCGACTTGTTGCAAAGTTAGTTCCATCTTCTCAAACTCTCGTGCCTTGATCTTGTCAAGGACATGAAGATTGAAATGCACAAAGACCAACATGTCAAGGGTGGATGGCTTCAACCTATTTCTCCTCTTGGTATGAATCAAGGAGAAGGTACTCCAATTTCTCTCACAAGGAGACGACGTACTTCCCTGGCTAAGTATCTTGATTGCCAACCTTTGCAATTCGGGTGTGGAGGCTCCAAAGGACTCCCACCAACGCACACCCGTCTGCCTCTGAGATGCCAAGTGTGCCACTGACCGACCAAATGGCCCTTGCCCATTCCTGTACATGTCCATTTGATTTAACAATTTCATATGTGGAATTTCCACTGGAGTATCTCTCTACAACCCTTTTCCATCCCTTGTCAACCTCGACAACGGTCTCTTGCCCCATATCCAACTACTGTGGATGCAAAGCAAATGTTGCAGCATGTAAAGGAGAATGCATCATGTCCCATCTCTCAAGGCAAAGGCTCTCTATCACACGTATTTGATCGGTATCAAAAGAGGTACATGGACTTCAAGTTATGCCACTCCTCATGGACCACCAACCGCCTAAGGGCAACTTCTACCTCCAAGAGATTTGCAAGCACAATGTAGATGTAGGCAAAGCGTGTTTCAGCTGGCTCCAAAAGCTCACGTTTGCTTACTTTTCGAAAAACACCTAGCACCCTCTGATGACATGTGATGAATTCACTATTTTCCGTGCCTTTTGCAAACCATGAGCTACCCAATCTAGTTCTTCGATGTCCTCAAACAACAAATCCAGACAATGGCAAGTGCAATGTGTGAAAAAAGTCTTCAGATACTCCTCCTCTAGCATCTCACCAACGCGCAAACAATTGCTGGCATTATCCATTACAACTTGTACCACATTGTGCTCTCCTATTTTGCCAATGATTTCTTTTAAATGTTAATAGATTTACAAACCTGATTTTGCCAACCCACTAGCATCCACACTACATAAAAAGATAGAACCATAGATATTAATAGCAACAAAGTTAATGATAGGTCGTCTACGTGTGTCAGACCAACCATCACATACGATCGTGCTCCCATATTTGACCCACTTATCCTTCACCATTTGCAGCTCCCTCGTAAGCAATTTTGTCTCCTGTCGCAGCTCTTTCACCCTAATAGCCTCATAAGAAGGGGCTTTCACCGAACCACCAACCTCTCCTGCAGTTCTCAACATATCTTGAAAATATCTGCTCTTGATTACATTGAAAGAAATTGCATTTGCATAAAAAAATTTCCTACAAGCAGTTCAAAATTTGTTTTTCTTTTCTAAGGCCCATGCGGCTGTCAAATCACCACTATTTGCAGCTTGACCTCTCTTTTTTGTGTAGGACTTGTAGAAGCATCCATGGGTTGACTGTTCTCCATCTCATGATGGGGTCACTGGCTCCTTACCTCTAGCTGGTAATCTTTAACCAAAAGAGGATCTATCCTAGTTGCAAAACAAGAATATACCTTCTAGAACTCTTGCAAATATTGATCAAGGGGCCGGATCCCCAGATGTGTCGTCGCATAATGATAATAAAACTCGAAGTCATCCAGGATAGGAAGAAAGGCCGCCTTGAAGGTCTTGCAAAAATCTTCCCATGTCTTAGGAGCTTCGGGTTTTCCTCTCAAATCTTGCCACCATGTAAATGCTTTACCTCGCAGGTACATAATAGCCAGGTTGATCTTGTTGTTGCGGAAGAATCGTGCATGGAAAAATGTGAATTCCACCGATCAATCCACGACGTGTCTTGCTTTTCCCCAATGAAGATTTCAGGCGTAAACAGGGGCTGGTGCAGTATTTGCCTTAATTGGGTCAGTTCCCTAAGATCCTGTTGATCCTTTGCATGTGGAGACGTAGGCTGTGTGGAAGGGCTAGGATCCATGACTCAATCGTGAAAGAGGATAATCAAAGAGCAAGAGAAGAAGAGCACTCTCACCATGTGGTGTTTGGTTGGGCATAAAGTAGCTACATAAATTTCTTATATGCTTGGATTTTTAGTTGCGTTCACGTACTTTTGTTGAACTTCTTAATAACTTTTGGTTAAAACTTTGCTTAAGATGATTTGTTGGCTCTTGCGTTCCATAGTTAAATCCCATTGAGGTTCTACTTCTCCTTTCTTACTAAGGAGACAAACTCATTTTTCCCAGCAGAACTTGATTGATTCCCCTTTACTGTCTATTATCTTAGATCATGTGAATTAGTGCATTGCTGTGAAATCGCATACTTCTTACTAACATTCATATTCCATAATATGGTTCAAGAAAATTTATTTTCTCCCTAATGATTTGTAGATATGAATGATGTTTAAGAAGATTGATGGGCTAAAAGATAATTATAAAAACCATCAGCTGAGTTTGACTTGATGAAAATTTTTTCCTAGTGTTAATTCTTAATCATTTCATCTACTTACAAAATCTGTTTTAAGTTTCAATGTGAATGTAATTTGTCTAACATATCATGTGATGGAAAACAGATTTTAGATTAAGTTGAAACAAGAGTCTAAATTGCTACATTGTCTTGTTGTCAATGTTCATAGAATTCCTTAATGAGCAGAAGGATTGCAGATTCATTTCTTCTCGATCTTTTATGATCTCTTATAAGTGTTTAGGATTTGTTTTTAAGACATATAGAGTGCTTTTGGAAGCCCAAGATTAGGGTTATGCATGTCATCTTCATTTCATCAAATTTGAGCTCATCTTCTACATTCTAGTCAAATGGCTCTTCATGACAACATAGTTTTGGAAGCTATTGATAGATTGACCACTTCCCATTTATCCCTTCTTTATAAAAAAGATGCTCTTCTTCAAGGCTATTTGCATAGAACTTTGGTGAATTTTTCTTTCAAGAAAAATCTCAATTCCCATAGAGTTTTGCCACTACATGAATCCAGTTTTGAGTGCCAAGCTATTACCACCTTAAAGCCAACATGCCATCTTTGAGAGTTGATCTTTTCGTAAATTGCTGACCCTTTCAAATGTAGTCAATCACCCTCATCACAGGTACATATTGTAGTGGGGTAAGGTGGGTTCCAGCGAAGAAAATGGAGTAAAGTGTCGTATATTTTTATTCTCATGCAAGAAGTCAGAATCCCTTTGATGGGGCCATGATATTCATAAGGGCACCCTTTTGGCCTCTTTTTTGTGGCCTTGGAGCAAAAAAACTATAGTTTGAAATATTGCGGTTTCAAATGCTCTTAAAATGTCGAGGTTTTATATTAGTTTGATAAAATTTCAAACCCGTTTGAATGCAACACTAACACCCATAGAGAAAGACCTATGAAACCAACGTTTTAAATAACTCTTTTTTTATTGCCACTACCGCAGGTCTATTCTATAATAATATACATTTCACTACCGCAGGTCTATTCTATATATAATAAGCCACTTCCGTAGCAAAGTACACTTTTCCATCTTGATCATGCTTGTTGTCTAAGCAGACATTTCAATGGAGCTTGCAATCCTTTTGTAGGTAAGATAAGGGTTCAAAGTTCACTATCTTAGTCTTGTCAAAGTTGACCAAAAGGCATGACTGATAAGAGATGCTGAAATTGCATGATTCTATTGCCGTCTTTTCTACAGCTTCAGCAGCTTCCTCAATTTGTGCGTCTTAGATCCCATGCTTGATCTTCTGATATTGTCTCTTCCCTTACATTAGGATAGGCTCTCGGTGTTTCTTGGTGTGCGTTTCTATTTCTCTCTGATGAGTGGATCGCAACCCAGTTTAATGGTACTCTAGGATTAACTTTCAGTGGATGGGTTTTATAGCAATGTCTACATCCACACTCGCGGCAGAGTTTTTTTGGGAGCTATAGATGTTGGAGGCTTTAAAATATGTTAGCCCTTAGTCATCCACGTTGGCTTGGCACAGAGATGGTGTTTTAGGTACCCAGCGGTGGGCCAATAATAATGTCATTGCTAGACATCAATTGGGGTGCAAAATAATATTTTTAGCAAAAGAAGAGTAGCTATTGGGATGAATTTCTTGTTCATTGTACAAAAGGCTAGAAGTAGAACTACTGCTAGATTAACAAAATATAATGTGCTGGGTCATAGATTCAGTGATGCAGAAATGGGTCTGTTTTACTCTTTAATATCTTTTTGGGTCCGATGTTGATATTAGATTCATTTTGGAAGTTCCTTTGTTGGTAATGATCATATTGCTCTTTAGCTTGATAAGGTGGCCTGACTGGTCTTTTCTACAGGTTGGTTCAATTGAAGGAAGAGTGGCAGTACAGCATATTGATGATGCTCAACAGGCTAAAAATTTTACTTTCAAGTGCCATAGAGATGGCAATGAAATTTATGCAGTGAATGCCATCAATTTTCATCCTGTACGTTACTTTTAAACAAATAGACAATCGTCATCATGGTTGTGAGTTTGCTGTGCTAATTAAAATAATTTTGGGATTCATTCGTTGCTGCTTGATCTCATAATATTTTTGTTATTGATTGCAACTTTACTCCAGTAATTTATGATACTAACTGTGATGTATTTCTTATGGGTAGGGTTTGGATAAAATTTCTGTATCTTCTAGTTTGTTTTGCATACTAATTTTCGCATACATGGGTTTTGTGATAAGCGTCAAGACTTTTTCAGATGTTAAGCAATAGGAAATCAATGTCCTGATTCTGCGTAAGTGGACTGTCTCATAATTTTTTGAAGTTTTTCATGAATCAGTCTCACAGATTGTTATTTGTAGTACGAATGTAGCCCCATGAGGGTCCGGATAACACAAGTTACATTTTTTGTGCGAAAGTTCATCTATTGAATCAGTTTCCAAGGTGTAATGCATTGAATTTATCTGATTAACGGGCAAAGGTGATTGTTAATACTGAACAAGCTTCTAAGTTCCAATTATGGTGCCAGGGAAAAACATGGACATGGATGTTTTTTCTTGGAATATCTGTTTGTTTCGTGATGTGATATTCATGTTTATTGAGAAAATGAAGTGGATGCCATCGCCCTTTGAAGTTCCTTCCTGCGTTTCCATGCTTTTGTCCCCACATTAAGCTATCATGTTCTTTGACGCAACTGAACTTCTTATTGAAGCAGATCCTTCAAAAGTAAGTAAGAAAATCCATTCTGAAGAGGGTCCTAATTACTCCCTTAGGGAACCTTCCCCATGTTTAAATTTAACTCGTTTGAACATGTATTTGACTTGATGATTCTGCTTATTGCAATGCCACTCAAGATCGACACAAGATAAATCTGACGTTTTTTTCTTATCTTTGGTAAGGTCCTCAATTTAAGGGTCCATCAAGGAAAATCTATGTGATTTTGAGGAATGAGTTTGTAAATCCTAGCTTAGAAATTGAACTTTTTCACGATAAATTGTCACTGATGATAAGATGTCTTATTATTGAGATGACTATTTAAATCGGACTAACTCTTAAAGCTAGAGTTTTTCTATTACTGTCAGTTCAGTCACTGGTTTATCTGAACTTTTGTGGCAATAGTTGATGTTGGTAAGGTTAACGTGCTCTTGAGCGTGGCGGAATCTACAACCCCTTGAATTATATTTTTTGGCAATAAACAGCAACTTTTTATACAATTTGCCTGAAGCATTTATGCTCGCTGTCAAGAAGGCTTAGAAAAGTGGTTTTTAGGGCATCCTTTATGCAGTAGATATAGGGCGATTTTGAAGGAGGTATCAAGTTTTCTCCTGTCATTTATTGCAGAGAACCAAAAACAGAAACTTAAAGGAGATTTTACTTCTGAAGATGTTTATTTCTGGTTCATAGCATTGGAAACATGTCTGGCCTGCCTGCCTCATTATATTTTCATTACCTCATTATATTTTCACTGCAAATTTTGTTGCTGAGAGTTCAAATTTGTGTGTGTGTCAATCATATGAGGGTGTAATAGATCCTAACACCACAGTAGGGCAAACACTAATTGATCCACCCAACCTTGCCTTCTCCCTGATATAGAGTAAGTCCCTCCTAGCCCAGTGTGAGGGCTGGTAGCATGCAACTGCCAAGTGTCGGCCACGTGTCACTGACGTGGCCGACTGCACGTCGGGACCCAACTGGGAGCCCTATCCTGCTGACAGGGTCCCTAGGCTGTGTTAGGCCCGCCATGGCTATGGATCGTGCTGGGGCACACTACTCACACTGTCTTGCCCTGTTGGTCGTGTACGCTGGACACGACCCTGACTGTGGTATCTGACCTATCTGTGTTCTCTAGGGTTCGGCACTGGTCACGAGCTCGTAACACTCCCTCCCCCTTAAGAACCGTCTTGGTCCTCTAAGGCAAAGTCTGGAAAAATCAGCGTACACGACCCTGACTGTGGTATCTGACCTATCTGTGTTCTCTAGGGTTCGGCACCGGTCACGAGCTCGTAACACTCCCTCCCCCTTAAGAACCGTCTTGGTCCTCCAAGACAAAGTCTAGAAAAATCTTTCGAAGGACGCTGCCTCTTTCCCAAGTGGCATTCTCAACAGGCTGATCATTCCACTTAACCAGATATTCTCGGTATAGAGTATGACGAGTCTGCGTCTCTCTACTATCAAGAATCTCCTCTGGTTCATGTGGAGGTTGCTGAGGATCCAATGGGAGAACTAGAACACTGTCCCCTACCAGATTTTCTGATCCCAGCTAAGGCTTTTCGTAACTGACTTACATGAAAGACTGGAAAAACCTTACTGCTGTGTGAGAGTTCTAGTTCATAGGTGACCTCGCCTAGTCTCCTACTCTTGGTAAAGGGACCACAATACCTTGGAGACAACTTAGCACACACTCCTGATTTGAGGGTTTTATAGTCGACTGGGACTCTCAAGTAGACTTTCTCACCAGTGGAGAACTGCACATCCTGTCTGTGTGGATCTGCATAATGCCTGGCTCGATCCTGGGACTGCCTAATGCTACGCTTAGCATGTTCTATCATCTGGTTTAGGTCCTCTAAAAAGTTTTTGGCTGCTTCAACTTTTTTCTGTTTAAACCCTATAGCTGTGGGTGAGCGTGGCTGAAAACCGTACATCAGCATAAATGGGCTGTATCCCGTAGCTGAATGTTTGGTATTGTTGTAAGCAAACTCTAATTTCGAGAGATACTCCTCCCAATTAGTCTGCTTCTTGCTGACGTATGCACGAAGCATATCCTTCAGCACCTGTTTTACCCTCTCTGTTTGACCGTCCGTCTGTGGATGGTCGGTGGTACTCATATTAAGTTTAGTATGGAGATGATGGAATACTGCCCTCTAAAAATTTCCAGTAAACTTACTGTCCCGGTCGCTGACTATGCCGGAAGGTAGACCGTACAATTTAAATAGCCCGTCTACAAACAACCTCGCTAACTATGGAGCTCTAACACCATAGTAGGGCAAACACTAACTGATCCACCCAACTTTGCCTACTCCCTGATATAGAGTAAGCCCCTCCTAGCCCAGAGTGAGGACTGGTAGCATGCAATTGCCAAGTGTCGGCCACGTGGCACTGACGTGGCCGACTGCACGTCGGGACCCAACTGGGAGCCCTATCCTGCTGACAGGGTCCCTAGGCTGTGTTAGGCCCGCCATGGCTATGGACCGTGCTGGGGCACACTACTCACACTGTCTTGCCTTGTTGGTCGTGTACGCTGGACACGACCCTGACTATGGTATCTGACCTATCTGTGTTCTCTAGGGTTTGGCACTGGTCACGAGCTCATAACAGAGGGGGAGTCTTGAGGATTTGTTATTTCATTATCTTTTTCAAGTCTTGAATAGATACTTATCTTCGCTAATAAAAGCACAAGTTTCAAGCTTTTGTGAAGCTTCCATATTTTCTCAGGTTGTAAATATGAAGGTATCAATATTGTATTTCAAATAAACGCAGAATATTCCAACTGAATAAAAAATCTTGCCACTTGTATAGAACAGCTCTTAAGGTAAGTTGCACTTGACTCAATGATCTCTTCTTTTGCTTGACGCTAGAACGTTTTGATTTGATTTAACATGGTGTGCTTACACGGCCTGAGATTTTCTGGGCTAGATCCATAAGTAATGATCGTACGACCTTTTCTCATATTTGTTTGACATTTGAGACCGAGGTCTCAGCCATGTTGAAGTATCACCTCTTTCTGTTTTCTATTTGTCATACTACATATGTGGGTAAGCAGGTGCATGCTACATTTGCAACTTCTGGCTCGGATGGGGCTTACAATTTTTGGGACAAAGATAGCAAACAGAGATTGAAGGTACCTCTGCATCGCGATCTTTCATTTTCTCTCAAGCTATCTGTAATTCTTAAACAAGACTGTGATAATGTCATTTCTCTGCTACAATACGTCGTTACTGTTTGTGCAGGCTATGCAAAGATCCAATTTGCCTATACCGTGCAGTACATTCAATAATGATGGGACGATTTTTGCATATGCTGTAGGTTTTGAGTCTTGTATTTAAGCTTTACCACATGATTTAGCTTGGCTTTACCGTTTGAAAAGGTTTGGTTGGTGGTGTGGTGGTTTGCCAGCTTGTTTTGTTTAAAATATGGATCAACCTAAGCAGCCTGTCTCATGGGCAGTGTAGAAGGAAGGTCTGTGTGGCATTGCTCTGAATCATCTTATGGAAATCTGGTATTTTAGGTAAGCTATGATTGGAGCAAAGGTGCTGAAAATCACAATCCGGCTACTGCCAAAAATTATATTTTGCTTCATCCAACACAGGTATTGTGGTTTTTCTCTTTTCATCTTGCGATTCATCGTTGTTTCATTAACTCTTGCTTGTTTCAAGGAGAATCAAAGCTGAAATATCAATGGCAGATATATTTAATTAAAACTGTTGTCTTTTTCTGAGGAATATTTTGGAGGCTCATCTATGGCGGTTGTCTTTTTGAATGGTTTGGACCTTGTTTAGCTTAATATGTTGTGAAATGTTGTTATTGAAACGCCAGAAATTCTCTTGATGAATCATAACTTGGAAGAGTGTTTGCTGAAACTACTGTGGACTATAGTTACTGCAGCAACTTCAGCTTTAAAATAATCAATCGCTTAGTAGCTCTAGCCAAGAGGCATCACATGGCTGTCGGTGTTCTGGTCTCTTAGCTCTCCAGTTTTTGATTGTTATGAGTTCCAGAAAGAGAGGGTCCTGGTCTCGTATGAGTGAATCTCTTCTTGCAAGATAGGCTAAATGTTTGATGGCTAGGGCTGACACACATGGAAGTTTAAAATGAAGACAATTCGGAGTTAGAAGGATCTATAACATGATAAAATGGCACTTTCTAGTGGCAACACCTTTTGTTGCTTTGGTAAAGTCCACAGAAACTTTTTGGAGGCTTGGGAATCTCTAAGGAATCACTATGAGATTAAGGGCTTCACCAGTCGCTTGTAGTTGCAAGAAAATTGACAGTACAGATGGTTGTGAACATAAACAAGTTGAAGGTGATGATTGAGAAATTGGATTCTATTAATGCTGGAATAAGGGAAGAGATTGTTTTCATGGCACTCTTGTGCGGTCTCAATCCGGTATGTAATTATTCTATTTTGTTTTTTGAAATGCAAAAGCAAATGATTTGATGCACATCAAATTGTTTGAAACGCGTTTGAAATGTTGCCGACCTTTTCTAGGTGTTTTTTTAAGGGTTTTCATAAACCCATAATCCCGTATGTTGATTTTGGGGTTGGGAGATAAAATATTTCATAGAAGTCTTGAATTAAATTTGTGAACTTGAAAGAGTACGAATTTCACAAGTAGTTACGTAACTATATAATGAAAATGGTTTAATGAGCATGTGAAATGAGCAAAAGCATTGAATCTACCCTGGGTTTGTGGTTTCCAAACTATTAACTACATTCAAATCAAACATTGACGTTTAGGTAGATCATAGAAGTGAGTGAGGGCTCTATTGGGCTCTGAAAGTTCTGTGGGGGCGATATGGAGGTCCTTTAGTTCTTTTTTCGGGCCTTGGGGCCCAAAAAGAAAGCTTAAAAGTTCATGTTACAAACACGTTTGAAGGTAACAGTGACTTGAGGATGGAATATGTGTGTGATATGCATGAAGAGACAAGAAAATGGAAGCTGGTCAAACTTCTGGAGATGATTCAGCCTTCTATCCTAAGGAAGGTTTTTCTATAACCAAATAGTCCATGACTTTGTCGCTTTTGCAAGCAAGAAAACTAGTGTTAAGAAAAGCAAGAACGATAATGAGAATTAGTTGCTGATGCAGAAGATCAAAGTTTCAAGAGATGATAAAGAACAATTGTATGTTTTAACAGTTGTACAAGTGACACGCCTCTTTGTGAGAATGTTGGCTTGCTTTCAAATGAGGCGTATGTGGCTTGGAACCAAGGAGCGAGTTCAGGCAAGCTTGGTAGAGAGGTAGATGCTGGAATGTGGAGATGAGGCCCAGTCTCAATTATGTGTTTTGGTGGTTGGGAGATCAAACTTATGCGAGGAGATGAACGAATAGTTTGACAACATGGTATGGTGGTTACCAATGAGATTAGTAATGTGAAAGGCTAAAGTGGATGACCACCCCATTACACAATCAACTATGATGTGCCCTCGATCGGGAAGGTGGCACATGTAATCATTGGATGTGAGCTATCTTGCCAAGTCATTATGAATAACGGGCTCATGGGGCTCTCTAGTAGGTGCTCTTTGTATGATGTGACTGGTCCATTATCACTCGCTGATGAGCATGTAGGTGTAGTTAATCCTCCACACTTTCTGTATTTTGTGGGCATAAATGCTGCACAACAAAAGAGCTTGTGCCCTCTACGAATATGAAAATGATAATTAGACGACAAATTTGAGTACGGGGAAGCATTTGTACTATTTACAAATGACGATGTCTCTGGTGGAAAGTTATAGGCAGCAATAAACACATCTTTCTCCAGCCCAATGTCACTCATTGAGAGCTGAAGCCATATATATTGTGCTTGTTCATCCCTTCATACCATTCTAAGTGACGTCCTTAAAGAAATTTTTACATGAACAAGCCACCCTTCTAGAATCCGATGTTTAGTGACTTGACCTTGTCTTGGTAAATTGATTCCCATGAAACATGTCCTTCCTTTGATAGTATGTCCAATATGATTGCTGCAAAAGGTGCTGTTGTGCCTTCGGAATCACTGCTACCATCGATGCCTAGGTCTTTGTGTCCGCTTGATGTTTGATTAGTTTATTCTCCAAGTCTTGGATTCAAAACGAGACCTTAGACTGAGATTCCCATATTTCCTTCGTTAGAAGAAGAGTCTTTTAAGGGGGAGGGAATGTTAGGGACCCAACTCCCTTGGGTTCCAAACCCAACTCGAAGCTGAACGTTGACTGGGACCGTTGACTTGACCAGTGACTTGTGGACTTGCATGGTTCCCACGTGTCGGGATCTAGGATGTGTACTAGGTTTGGAGATTCCTACCTTGGAGGTATACAAGGAGAGGAGGTCTCACTTTAGCATTCATTCTGTCTACTTAGGTGGATGGTGGGCGCTTGTGCACAACTAGGATGAGTGCTAGCCTGAGGTGGGAGATGGCCGATGCTCTTGGCAATGGTATGGGACTCTGTTCGGGTTGGAGGTTGAATCTCGCTTGTCACAGGTCACGGACTAGGGCACGGTGGGTGGATCTGGATTGGATCCTACGACGGGGTGGATCGTGTGACATTTGGTTCCTTGTGGGTAACCCTCTCTTGACGGTTTGCGGCAGAAAGAGGTTGTAACACAAATGTAGAGAGAGAATACTAGCAATGAAAGCACTGAAACCAGAATGGAGGTGGGCGAGTTTCCACTAGCATATATAGGCCTCAAGACCCTTTGTGCATGTGCTTATGCAAGCTAGGAATAACCCAAAAGCACCTTTCATTACTATTGATCCTCTAGACATGCCTAAAACCATCCTAACCTCATGCACTATCTCCACTAATTGTTTGGGCCCTCACAAGGTTATTAATTACATTATTGGCCTTGTCCGGAATCACGAGGCGGAACTAACAGTCTCGATTACTGGAGTACCGGGTATCCAAGTCTAGGATTATGCCTAATCCTATGTATAGGACATGGACGTAACATTCTTTCCCCTTGAAATGCTTCTGTCCTCAGAAGTGGAATTTAGGGAAGTTCTTCTTTATGTTTTCAACTCTCTCCCACCCTCAGTGCGACCCTTACACGTAATGAAGCACTCAGAGATAGAACGATTTCTCAATTGTTCATTTTTGGTTCTGAGCACCTTTTCAGGTTCCGAAGGTACACTAAGCGAAAAATCTTGCAGATGGGATAAATCCTCATGAGCTGTATCACCTTCATGTAAACCTAATTTTAACCGGCTTACGTAAAAAATTGGATGTAGTAATGTAGTCTTAAGAAAGTGTGTTGCTTTCTCGATAGCATGTTGTGTCCTCGCAACATAGTTGCACTACGACTCTAAAACGCATGCAGAAACGCGGTCCAGAAACGCATTTCTGGTTTCTGGTAGAAACGCTCAAAAACGTGTTTTTTTGTTTTTTTCTTTTCATTTTTCTTTTCATTTTTTTTTATTTTTTGTGGGCAATATGGGTATCAGATGGAAGCTCTAATTAAGAGCATTATTACTGTGTAGTTTGCCGAATGTTTCGGGTACAAGATGGTCTAGTTCAGGTGCATTAACTCCTAGGTTTACCCTTTAGCTCCTTTTACTATACAAAATTAATAAAAAAATTAGAATGCCCCAACGTGTTCACAATAGGATTCTCCCCCTCTCTCTCTCTCTCTCTCTCTCTCTCTCTCTCTCTCTCTCTCTCTCTCTCTCTCCCGTGCACGCGCGATGGTCTAGCGCTCTCTCTCTCTCGCGAGCAGTCAACGATGGTCTAGCACTCCAGCTCCATCGCTCTGCTGCCTCCAGCCAGTGGACAGATAGCGATGGCCTAGCTCCGTGTCTCCATCACTCTGCCTCCACGGACGGACCTCCAGCCAGTGGACATGGATAAATGAGCCTGCCTTCAAAGGAACGGAAGCAGCTCATTGAGGAAGCAAATGCTATAGGAAAAAGGGTTATTTTCCGGGAGGGTCAACATTTTCTGGTCACCCCATTTGAAACTGATCACTCAATGACGCCTCCTACGTGAGAGCCTTTTAGTCAAGAGAAAATTTTCAAACTGTATTTAAAGTTGCCTCTTGCGCGAGAGCCTTTCATTGACGCTTGTTAGAGATTGTTAAGAGTTAGGTTGAGAGTTAGAGCACCGAAGAGATATTTTTCTTTTCTTAGTTAGTTAGCTGGTTCTTTGTTGAAAGTCTTTTTTCCCATCTCTATCACAAAATAGCATTCATGTCTATGCTAATGTCAACTAGGGTGTGCATTATGCAGCTTTGCTGGCATTCACGAGTAAGTGTCTACTAGTTTTGAACATGCTTGTAGCTGAAGCTTTTGTAAACTGAGATTTTGATATTTGATCATAGATGGGTGTCATTCCCATCAGGAGGGCAATACACATGCTGCTCACTCTTATTTGTAAGAAGGGTCTTTGAAGTTATGAGTTCTATGCCTTTCTGCATTAACGGTTTCTCTATATCTATTTTCCACCATGTCGAAAATACCATTTGTAGCTATGGTAGTATAAAGAAACTCAAAGCTTTTTATTTCCTACAGTCAGTTATAATTGGCTCTCTGGTGGCTGCAGGAATCTGAAATCAAGGCTAAACCTAGAGTTGCTACTAGTGGAAGAAAATGAGATTGGTAGTCAAGCTTCAAGATGCTGCTGGTGCTTCTGCTTCTGCTGGTTTAACATAGAACTGGCTACTTCAAACTAATCTGCATAGCAAATCATTCTGTTACTGTTCTCTTTCATTTTAGGGCTTTGCTCAATCAATTTGGCTTCTTTTGATCCTTGCTGGAATTCAAGCTACCTGTGTTTTATGAGATTCCAGTTGTTCATGAGTTTCTTCCAGTGAGATGATGGTAGAAAACCATATCCTGTTTGGAGAGGTTTCACTTTTTGTGAGAGAATGGCTTTGTTCTTAGTGATAATCTTCTTCATGTTCAGCTACACTAGGATGTCTGTGAGTACTTGGGGATTCGATTTGTGCTCGAGATTTAGGTACGCAACATGTTCAAAAATGTAAGATTTAGCTTGTGAAGGAATCATATGATATTTTACTTGTTTTCAGCTTTGGCTATTGAGGTGTGAACTTTAAGTTATGTATGAATCTTTTTGTTAGCAGTACAATGTGGAGTTTCAGATATTGAATTTTGGAGTCTTTTTGTAGGAATGCTAGTGGGAACAAACAATTTTAGTTTTGACATTAAGTCCCAGTTGGTTTTGTGATTTACGAGGTATATTTCATTGATTACTAGCTAACTTTGGAAGTAGATATTTACATTTAGATATTTTATCCTTGTTTCAGCACATTCTTAGAATTTTAAGACTATTGGGTCTTTGTATTTTTTGTGGGTGGGATCATTTAATTTTAGTATTGATGGATGGGCTTTAGGTTATTTTGTCAAGAAAGTTACTTGTATTGAGGTTTGTTATAAATGCGTGCTCTTTTTGGCTCAATTGTTGTGGGTTTTCAAAAGCCGCAGGGATGCACCAAAGTTATCCATTTGTACACGGGATGTACTATTCAGCAGAATATCCAATCTCTTATAGGGTAAGAAAATCTACAATTTATTTCTAGAAGAAGTGATCAGCTTGTATCTGGCGTATAGTACTGTTATTGCAATGTGAGAAATTGACGACTTGGTCAACTCTATAGAGTTTGCATCCAAAACATTGGGGAATCTTATAAGTCAATATTATTTCAAACTGTTTGAAGGATTTATTTTATTTGGTATATAAGAGCAGCAAACAAAACTCCACAATTTTGTAATGTTATAGGTAAAATTTTTCCGCAATGATGAATATTGATAACGTACGACTTTCTTATGTGCAACTTACATAAAAAATGTATGTCTTGCACCATAACGTCCTCTTAACACAATAGTTTTCAATGATTTGCCTCTAGCTCCCTTATGGAAGAGAAATTTTTTGTTAAAAAATAGTTGCAAGTTTAGGTAGTACAGGAAGGTGTGAAGCAATAGCTTCTGCAACCATGGTATGTCTAAATATTGCACGTGTGTGAATGTGTTGTGAAGTGGTAGAAACTTGTTGGCAATAGTAGGTTCTAATGATTTATAAAGGTGAGGCATGATGTTTTTAGAGTTTTGGAATATATTCGATCTGTCAAATTCAGCCAACAGCTTTGCTCAGGACAACATGCCATCTTTGTCTACATCCAGTTGAGAAAACTAAAGGTTCACAACTTTTCGGAACGCTTCTTCATCCATAACGAAATACACTTTCCATCACAACAAACAAGCTAGATTTCAATTAGTCGTTTTTAAAAATTGCAATAAAAGGGGAGGGGGATTGGGATTTCATCATGTAATTGGTTTTAACCACAAGTTTTAAGAATATGAATCTCTCTCTCTCTCTCTCTCTCTCTCCCTCTCTCTCTCTCTCTCTCTCTCTCTCTCTCTCTCTCTCTCTCTCTTTTGGTGGTACTTAAGCTTAGAGGGCATGTGGTATAAAAGTTTGGGAAATTTGAGATGGGGCACTCAACCCTAACCCTAGTTTTGCCTATATAAGAGCATGTGACACTATTTTTTGAGGACTTTTTTTATTTGGAGAGAGAGAGAGAGAGAGAGAGAGAGAGAGAGAGAGAGAGAGAGAGAGAGAGAGAGAGAGAGAGAGAGAGAGAGAGATTCTTCTCTTCCTACATCGATTGGCAAAGGCTCCTTATTTTATTTGCAAGTGATATTTTCGATGTGAATGTTTGTATTGTTATTGTTTAATCAAGTTATCACAATCAAGCATATTATTTAGCAAAATCGTTCATCCACAAACTAATCTCCATAAGATCTACATTCAAGCAAAAAAGGTGTTAAATTATTATTCATCAATGATCATTAAGATCCACAAGTAGAACTTTCAATACATTGTCCACCTCCTTTGAGAATATTGGTCTCATGTGAAAAAGATCTAGAGCCAAAGACGACTAGATAGAAGAGAAATCAAACCATAGAAACAAAAAATCATAAAAACAAAAATATCAAAAATAAGAAAACATCATAACATTTAGGCATCATTTCACATGCAAATCATGTGCTATGGATGGTGATAGCCTTCTATAGAAATATTGGATATTTGAATCCCAATAAGCAGAGTATTAAAATTTGTATGTAGATGGAACTAACAAGAAGGTTTTGAGGACAACAAGTTACGCACTTAGAGGGATTGATATTAAGACCCAAAGTTGATAGTTGTTGAGAGAAATGTAGGAAAGTTGGAGTGACATTGTTAGAAAATTTCACAATATGAGTGATATTAGCAAAAGATGGAAACAAAGAAGATGAAAAAGTAGTAGACGAATCTTGTAATGCCCATGAGTGTGTCAAAGCAAAGAGAAAAGCTTTGGGAGTTTATTACGATTCTCAAATTAATAATGTTAATTGGAATTAAGCACTAGCAAATGTTGATTGTACAGAGGGCTACATGTGTCGATGTAATGACAAATTAGAATTAAGTGATATTCTTATGGTTGATTGTACTCTTGATACATTCATTACATTTCCAGT
This sequence comes from Diphasiastrum complanatum, assembly GCA_029204225.1. Taxonomy (NCBI): domain Eukaryota; kingdom Viridiplantae; phylum Streptophyta; class Lycopodiopsida; order Lycopodiales; family Lycopodiaceae; genus Diphasiastrum; species Diphasiastrum complanatum. Next base: position 57,003 of record MU831772.1, read on the forward strand.
CAATATGATGAATGTAGCATGGATATTAACCAATCCAATTTTGGATTCAATTGAAGATGAACTTATTCATATTAGTCATGTTTTATCTTATGATGAGAATGGTTGATGAGCAAATTTTAAACATGAAATGACTTTTGCAACAGAATGAGGGCCCTATCCTTCTAAAGTTATGCCATTTGGTTTTTTGTAATGCACCGAGTTCTTTTCAATGGGTTATGCAGTTTGCTTGCAAAGAGTACTTGCAAAAATTTGTTGAAATTTATTTGGATGATCTTGGAGTCCATACTTTTGAAACAAACCATCTGGAACATTTGGAAAAAGTGCTTTAACGTTGTCGTAAGTACCAGATTTTCTTTCAATCCAGAATGTGTCAAATTTGGATTACTCATGGAGTTGTTCTTGGACATGTAATTTCAAGGCATGGAAATGCTATAGGCTATTTCAACATCAAGATTATAATTGAATTGCTCCACCTGAAACAATCAAAGGAGTTTACATTTCTATGGGTCATGCAAATTATTATCAGATATTCATCTTATTCTTTGTTGATCTCGCAAGACCTATATATATATTGACTATTGTACCAATTTGGATAGGTGAGGCATTGGAAGCATGAAAAACTGAAGAAAGTCTTAGCTTTTACACTTATATTATGAGCTCCTAATTGGACAATAGAATTCCATGTGCATACTGATGCATCTAAATTTGCTATTGGATTTGTCTTGACACAATCGAGGGAGTATAAGAAAGATTATTTGATCATATTCACTAGCCGACGAATTATTGATGCTGAAATGAACTATTCAACCACAGAACAAGAAGCGTTGGCTATGATTTTTCAGTTAGGTCATTGTTACATGGCAACATCAAGTGGAGTTATGTTGGGAGTTAATGATAGATTTACCTCAAGTAACTATTTCATTGTGAAAAGTGAGGATGAAATCACTTCTTGAAATGAATGATATTTTGGATATTGTTGTAGGTTTGGAGGAGAGACTAGCAACACAACAAGATCAAATGAGGTATGATAAGAGGGCCAAAAGGGCTCTACACATTATCAAGATGAATGTTACCAATAAGCTTCTTAAGGAAGTTGGTAAGTGTACTTCATCTAAGAATGCTTGGGATTCATTGAAGAAGCTTTATGAATCCAAGTCTACTTCTAGAGTGTTGACTCTAAGAAGGCAAATCTTTTCTTGTTTTCAAAAGAATAAAAAAAGTCCAAGTACTTTTGTTTTGAGGATGAAAGCATTGAATGATAAGTTGGCTTGCATTGATGAAAGCATTAATTAAGGAAGGAGAGCTTGTTCAAGTTATACTTAATGGATTGTTGGATGCTCATGCTAACATTGTTCAAAGTATTGCTATTCAAAAGACTTTGCCAAGTTTGATGGATCTTCAAGAAGAATATAGGCTTCAAGCAAAAAGTGGATCTACATCGACACTTCAAGAGGAGGCTATGTTCACAAAGGGCAAATTCAAAATTAAGTGGTCTAAAGGGCAACATCAAGTGGATGCTTCTTCAAGTGGCAAAAAGAAGGATAGATCAAAGCTCAAGTTCTTCTATTGTGGCATCAAAGGACACTTTGCAAGTGAGTGCTATAAGACGAAGAGAGATCAAGGAGACAAACAAGGTAATCTTACTCTTGATGAGGATGGTTTGGATGTTCAAGATGCAAATGATGATGCTTTTGTGATGTCTTTATGTTGGCATATGGAGATGACAAGAGAGTGATCTACACGGCCAATGATGGCGAGTGTGCAATCAAAGAGATTGGCACAATTCCTATTTCTCTCTCTACAAATAGGAATGTTCATTTGCAGGATGTTTTATTTATTCCATCTATTAGTGTGAGTCAAATGCTAAGTAAAGGCCTCAAGGTTGAGTTTGATGGAGATCCTTGTAAGCTCAAAAGGAAGGATGTCTTGATTGGAAAAGGTAAAAGGCAAGGGAAGTTGTTCAAACTAGATGCTTGTGTAAGTTGGATGTGTTGCAAGAGAGCAAATACCTATTCAAGAGGTTTGACATAAAAGGATTGGACACCTCAACTTCAAGTCATTGGAGGTAATGGCTAGAAAGAAGGTTGTGATAGGTCTTCCAAGTTCCTTAAGTAGCATCAATCATGTTTGTGAGTCTTGTGCTTTGTCTAAGTCACATAGACTACCATATACTAGATCTACAAAGCCTTTTCAGCTTGTACATTCGGATATTCATGGATTTACTACAATTAGCAATAGTGGAGTTGAGATGTATGTAACTTTCATTGATGATTTTAGTATATTTTGTTGGATCTATCTACTAAAGAACAAGGATGAAGTGTATGATGTCTTTATCAAGTTCAAGAATGCAAGGGAGAACCAATTTTTCACAAAGATCAAGTGCTTAAGCAGTGATAATGGTGGTGAGTACATATCTACCAAGTTCAAGGCCTTTTGTGATGAGTATGGGATCAAGAGGGAGTATACAACAACAAGGACCCCACAACAAAATGGAGTGGCTGAAAAAGTGGAGAAAGAATAGGACTTTATGTGAAAGTGCTAAAGCCATGAGGTTAAGTGCTAATCTTGACAAACCATTTTGGGATTAAGCTTTGTTGTGTGCCAATTTCTTGTGCAATAGATGGCCGAGTGCTCTTTTGGATGGAAGGACACATTTTGAGATGCTAGTAAAGAGGAGGCCGAGTGTCAGAACTTTTGGATGCACATGCTATGTCAACATTACTCTTGATGATAGGACCAAGGAAGATCCATCTTCAAGAAGAGGTATTTTTGTTGGATATAGTGAGGTGAGTAAAGCTTACAAGGAGATGTCATTTTCGATGAGGGGAACATTCCAAAGTGTCTTCAAGCATGATTGATGGATGGATCTAACATTCTTGATGTTGATGTAAAGGATCCTACTTTAGATGGTGATGATGATGGACCTTCATCAAGTCAAAAGCCAAGGAGAACATCAAGGGAAAGACAAGTACCTTCAAGGCTCACATATGATGAAAAGAGTAAGCAAGTAGTTTCTGGAAATTATGTTGCTTTCCTAACCTCTTTTGCTGAACCACAATTATAGTTGAAGCAAGGAAAGAAGAAGAGTGGATCCAAGCAATGGAACTTGAGTATCAAGCTCTTATGAAGAATGGAACATGGAGATTGGTGGAGTTACCTAAGGACAAGAAATGCAAATGGATCTTCAAGGTGACGACAAACCAAGATGGATCTATCAACAAGTACAAGGCAAGGTTAGTGGCAAAAGGATATGCTCAACAACAAGAGATTGACTATGATGAGACTTTTGCACCCGTGGCAAAGAGGTAAGCATTCGAGTCATCGTCTCACTTGATACACTTTATGGATGAGATCTATGGCAAATGGACATTACAAATGCATTTTTGAATGGTGATATTGAGGAGGAAGTGTACATGGAGAAACCCGAGAGCTACATTTCATCAACAAAGCCAAATCACATGTGTCTACTACAAAAGAGTTTGTATGGCCTTAAGCAAACACCAAGGAGTGGATATGCTAAGCTTAACACTTTTATACTCTCTCAAGGCTTTGTTATGAGTGAGTATGATCATTCACTTTATTATAGGTTTGCTGGAAATGATGTTACCATCTTGCTAATCTATGTGGATGATATTGTCTTGAGTGGTGGAGACAATTAAGATTTGGAGGATATCAAGAGTGCTCTTAAGAAGGAGTTTGAGGTGCATGATCTTGGTAACTTGCATTACATTTTGGGAATATAAGTCATTAGATCTTCTCAATCTACTTTCATTTGTCAAGAGAAGTATCCTAATTCTATTCTAGAAAGATTTCATATGGTAGATGCAAAAGCTAGTGATACACCTATGGAGTCTCATGTAAAGCTAACTATAAGAGGTAGTGAAAGATCCTTCAAGGACATTACTCTCTATAGAAAGCTAGTTGGTTCACTCATCTATCTAGCCATTACTAGACCCGATCTAAGCTATTGTGTTGGAAGATTGAGTCAATTCATGCAAGATCCTAGTGAGGAGCATTGGAAGCTAGGAAAACGAGTTTTGAGGTACATCATTGGAACTCGAGATTTTGGCATATTGTATGAGGGATCATCATCTAATCTTTTTGGATTTTTAGATTCGAACTATATTGGAGATGTAATGACTAAGAAATCCATTAGTGCTCATTGTATTTTCATAGGTGATGTGGCATTGCACAAAGGAGATGGTATGGATCAAGAGGATGATCAAGGATCTTCACTTGCTGGATTTTTCAGAGAGCCCAATCATCTTTTGTGACAATCAATCAGCCCAAAGGTTGGCAACCAATCCTATCTTTCATGCTAGGAGCAAGCATATTGAGGTGCAATATCATTTTGTGAGAGAGCAAGTCATTGCAAAGGAGGTGGAGCTTCAACATATGTCAAGGGAATGTGTAGCTGATATCTTCACCAAAGCATTGGAAAAGGACTTGTTCATGAAGCATAGGACATCACTTGGAGTGTTATCAAAGTCTATGCTAAAACTAGTTGAAGAGGGAGTGTGAAAGATTCATCTAGTTTGATCATATTTGCTACATTTTTATATTTGACAAATTGAGGCCAACTTTGTTATAGACTTAGAGTTTGACTTTTCAAAGCTCATTAGTCTAAATTTCATTTGAATAAACACTTTTTGAAAGTGGGAGAAAGTTAGAAGTCGAGTTTGAGTAGATTCAAATTTGAATGTTGGGTACTTTGAGTCTAGATTCAAAAATAGTAAGGTTTGCATTTTGGTGGGAAAGCCAAGTGGCCAAATAGAGTTTGGACCTGTTATAAAAGGATGTAACTCGTGGAGAGACATATCTTCTCTCTTCTCCATCTCATTTCATGCTTATACATGGTTCTCTTGAGTTTTACTATCCATTGGTGCATTATACTTGTGATTGCATGCAATTCTATGTGTAGAATGATCTATATTTGTTATTTTTGGATCCACACGTGTGAAATATAGTAGCTTGCTGGCTTTGTATGGACAAAAACAATAATTTATCTTTGATTCATGTTTGATCAAGTTCTATTAGAGTTTGCATCTCGTTTTGTGTGTAGATGCTGATTTTTCTACATTGCTGAGATTGGTAGAGTAGCTTCTTTTGTAACCCAAGATCTTCTTGTGGATTGGATCATCATTGATCTGAGATCCTTCACACTTCATACCCTTGTAGCAGAGCATCTTGTCTCTCAAAATGAGATAACATATCTGCTTTGGAAAGTTGAGACCTACAAACAAGCTCTATCAGGTTTCCAAGCTAGGTTTGACGAATTCAAGGACAAAGTCGTCGCAGAGTTAGCCAAGGCAAAATTGATCATAAAGGAATATGAACAGTAAACAACTGCCATCCTTCAAACTTCTCCACCAATCCACATGCCGGTCATGCCAACCTTTTCGCCACCACCGCAAGATCAGGGGCAGGATGATTCGGGCATTGGGCAAATGGACGTCGATCCATCACAAGCACCTCCAGCTCAAGAAGTGGGTCCCTCAAACAGAAGTGGAACGACCACTCCACTTTTTCAATGACCAGTCAGTCTAGAGAAAAAAATTTAGAACTTTCTTTAATAGCATCCTCATGAATCATTGCGAGGCGGCTGGGTCGAAAAATTCAAGACTTTGGAAATCGAAGTGGAGAAGGAACTAGATAAGCTGCCAGCAATCCCCTGGAGGAAAACAATTTTTGAGAAAACTCCAGATTCTATAAGGAGTTACGTGGCAAGTCCTAGGCATTTGTGGATCGATCCTTATTACATGCCTATGCTACAAAGAAATCGATGAAAAGATTGCGGTGTTGCTTTGGATAAAATCATGATCCACACAACAAATTGGCCAATCATCCATCAAGCATTCAATTGGAACATATCGGTGTATTTCCATAGAGCTCTCCAAGCCTCTATGCCCAGAAGTATCTCTTTTCACCAGATCCGACGGTTAGGTAGTCAACCATTTTTGCAAAAGATCTGGCTACATTGGCTTCAATTCCTATGAGATGGGACGACTATTTGCCTACCTTGTGTTTTGATCCAAATCTTCCTATGGCATCAGATAAATGGAACTTGGGAGCATAAATTCATTATGTGGACAACATCAAATTGGTTGTTCGGGGCCCATAAATGTTTTTTTCCACATGCACAAGATTTCAATGAGCTGCGCCTGGAATTTATGGAAAAAGTCCAATACCATCTAATAAAAGTTCCGACGTGAGGCTAATCAGAGCCCAAAATAAAGACTCTCACGAGGTGTCATGGGACCGCCACCAGTTTTGGTGGGGGATATTGTTGGAGGGCTTGCAAATCCCAAGGCAACCCTAACCCTAGTTAATAAGTGAGAGGGGGGTTTGGCATTTTGCGAGTAAATCATCTACAAGTTTTGTGAGTTTAGTGTTTTAAAATAACGTCAAAATGATAGCACATGGCATGCTACATTGTTTTTAGGTTTTTAAAATTTATTCTACTTTGCTTTGGGGGTGAAATCTATTTTTATACTTCATTATTATGTTGTTTATTTTCTTACTAGCTAAAAGATATGTCTGCAATGCTATATCATTGAAAACGCAAAGAACTTAATCACTTCTACATTTATCAAGCTGAAATATTTTTGCCTACTGCCAAGGATTGATGTACGTCCATAATTAAAAGACATGATGGTATGTGGCCAAGCCTATGATAGGTATCATAAAATCAATGTTGAATAAGGGAGGTGGAAATTGGACAATAGGATTTAAAAGACCAAAGTCCTAAAATCCATTATATATTGTGGTACTTTGTATTTCATTTTACATGTCTGTTTCAATAAAGCAGGTGGAACCTCTATCAAAATGAAATTGGATGTCCTTGATCTTCTTTCTTGTTTCATGTCTCATGCTTTATTTGGATTCTGATATTATTGGATTTGCTAATTGTTGGGATTGATTCTAATTATACTTTTTGTGAGAGAAGAAAGAGAGAGAGAAAAGTAAGTTTGATCTTTGGTTGGATAGTGTTAATGAATCGTAGTATTAATGGTTAGTGTTAGTGGATCGTAGTGTTAATTGTGCAATCATAAGCATGTATATGAATTTAAACTATGCTATTGCTCTCACAAGAATGAACTTCCGCGTGACAAGTTATAATTCTCTTCATCCTTTGATGCTTGAATGTGCTTGGATCTAGGGTTGAAGGTGGATAGGAGATACCCGCTACAAATCTCATGATTGCTTGTTGATATATGTACATTTTCTTGAGATTAATAAAGTGACAAATTTGCTGGGTAATGAAGAGTATTTCCTTAGGGTTTTGTGAGCTTGTGTGCAGACATTATAATACCAATTTGAAACAACACCTTGTCATGTCTTGTTGAATAATAGCATTTGACGAGTCTCTTCCACAACTTGATTTAATAAACAAGCTCTTTTGGAGATTCTTACATATTTCTTTACATCTTCATGTGGAGTTCCAAAAAATTTCAGAAGTGAAAAATAAAGCTTAGGTGTTTTTGTAGCTCCCTAGGGGACAAACATTGCTTGAGGCCAGAGAAAAACATTGCTTGAGGCCTCTGGCCTCACACCTACCACATTACCCATGGCTGAGTTGTGAGGGGGGTCACTCTAGGGAGGGAATATGTGGTGACATTCCGAAATAAGGTACAACCATACCGTTTGAGAATTCGAATTGACACTCTGTATTGCTTTCTTTTTGTAATTCTTTGATTCTAAATGCACCTATAGGTATCAAACCCATACTATTGGGCATGTATAAATGCCTTCCAAGATATCGACCAATTGGGAAAGTAGCTATGCTTGCAGACGCCTGACGTCGTGTGCTTTCTGCATGAAGTGGATTTACATAATTATGGGTGTCATGTTGAGTACATTCGGAACAAGATCAATACACATGTCGGTTCTTTGACAAGAGGTCTAGAAGCAGGTGCAGGGATTCATTTGACATCTTTAGATGCGCCTGCGACTTCGTCTATCCCATTGGATCCGATATCCAATGTTGACAATATAGAGATGGTTGGTACGCCGGTGAGAGACATAGAACCATTTGAGGGAGTAGATTTAATATCTGTTGCATATGTTACGGCCGTAGAGGTGTGTAACCATCCGTTATATAGGACCCTTGAAGAGGAGTCAAGACTGGCCAAGGTTAGAAGAGTGAGACGTAGATATGTTGCTGAGAGGAGATATTGGGATAGGGTACGTGCGACAGTGAGACATAGAGAGAAAATTGAGAGAGTTGGACTGAGTGCAGTGGAGTTTGGTACACCCAAGGAAGTGCGTAGCCACCTTTTGTATAAGACCCCTAAGGCAGAGTCTAGATCTACTAGAGCTAGAAGGATGAGCATAGAATGAATGCAAAATAGAAATTTTTGGGTAGGATTTTGCTTGCACGTTCTGTAGGTAGGTTGCTTGAGGTAGCCAGATCGCTTGATAGACCAACGTGTCATGATTTGGGAGGGATGGAGTTTGTGTGTAGTCGTTGTTCAGCCCTGCAATGGAAACAAAAAAAAAATAGCGCTTTCTGTGATATTTGAAAGTGTATTACAATTGGTATAGGGTAGCTTCAATTTTTTTCTAACTATGTTATGCTTTGATTTTGGTAATGTGTGACTTGGCGCTTAAAAATTTCACCGTTCAACTTATCTAGCTTTATCGTGTTGTTTTTCGTAGAGGTTCAATATCACGTAAGGACCATTTCAATGGTCCTATCTTCTAGAGCATTAGCTCATGCCTGGCATCATAGAATAGTACTAGCTGACCTTGGTTGAATTGGTAATCATGCATGTTTCTATCATGTATCTCTTTCATGCATCGTTTGTGGGTTTCTTGGTTATTCAAGACAGCTAGCCTATGTTCGTCTATGTCCTGCAAGGTATCTAGTTGTTGTTGCACTGACTCCTTCTCGCCTAGGTTATGCTCTAAAGCAAAATGTAAGGATGGAAGTTCTATCTTGATTGGCAACACACACTCTTGGGCGTATCATTAGAGAAAATATGGGCCCAAAGAGGGCCCTATAAGAAATGCCATGTAGGAGAGAGAAAAATAACTATAAAGTAACTATAATATCATTTTCTAATTTCTTTACGCATCTGCCCTCACTACTTTCCATGTAAATGAATGCACCTTAGTTTAGTCACATCAAACTTCATTGGTGCTTAACCGTAGTTAAAATATAATTTTCAAAATGCTAAAATATTCCCTCCCAATAGTTGGGAACACTCAAAAATTTGAATTAGGAGTGACATTTCTGAAACAAAGCCTACGCCATCTCTATCTCCAAGGTCAAAAATTTTACAGAAGAATCCAAATTCGTCATAATACAAAATCGACGGATTATAAAAAATTTCAAAAAGCATGCAAATTTATACAAGCCAATAGGCAAAAGACACACAATAAAATTTTGTATATTAAATAAAAATATTTACAAAGTACAATTCAACAATATCTACTCTGCTTCCAATATTTTCTCCAATGAAAGTTGCAACTTAGAATCATGCAACAATTTCTTTCTTTTGTATGGATCCAACAACTCATAGTTTTCATGCTTACTCAGATCAACGTAAGCAGCATACAATGCAAAATGAGATGATCTGAGCATGGAATTCACTGGTCCATATCCTAAAATTTTAACCGGAATAATTTTCTTTACAAAAATTATTTTATGCACCTTATTGAAATTATGTCCTCCAAGAAAATGAGATAGTGCCTTGATTGCCATAATCAGTCTCACCATGTTGATGAAACTTTGAATGGGCAACACTTATCTCATTATTCTTGAAGAACTTCAGAAATAAATAATATCCAAAGTATGCTGGTGTTGCCCAGGCGGCTTTTGAGAGTAGAGTGTGCCCCAGTGCATGATCTCTTGAAAATTCTCCAAGAGAAGATCTCTGTCCTCCTCGACGAATTGCGAAATGATCAAGAAAAATTGTTTCCTGAAATAATAAAAAACAAAGTAAGCTCCAGGATATAATCTGACATAACGAATCTACTAGTACATGATAAGATACAAAAACTTACGCATTCGGCTTTGTCTTCCCTGTTTATGTCTCTCCATCAATATTATGTCCACCTTTCGATGTCAATATTGTTGGTGAATAGACAGTTGGTTGTGGAAAACCAAGTTGACTTTGGATAATGAAAAACTCCTCCTCATAAGGTAGATCATCTTCTTTGTTGCGCATTTCCTCCACAACCATTTTCAAGCAATCTTTCCATGAATAAAACTTATCATTACATACATCGTCAACACCAGGGAGAAGATTATCAGCATCAAAATCAATTATATCCGAAAATTCATCAAGCTCTTTGTTCAAAGTGCAAAGAGTCTCAGCTTCATTGAAATAAAAAAGATCCGATATATCCGATATTGTCAAAAAGAATTATTATCTATATTATAAGTAGGCAAAGTGATCAAAGATTTATCAGAAGGAGAAAGGGTAGTGATGTTCTAGGGCCTATAAACGATGCCCTATTTCGAGCAGGATCAAAATCTGAACAATCATCTAAATTAACGTTCGTAACAATAAAAAAAGTATCTATATCTACAATCTTTGACTTTTCAGACTTTGTACCAGTGGAAGAAGCAGTTTCAAAAGTGAAAGAGACAGCGGCCGAATCGTCAAAAATATTTAACAAAAGAAAAAAAATAAATGCATACTGAAAATCAACAAATCTACATCTTTATTGTGAAATTGGACACTCATCTACAGACTTGAAATCATTATGTAACTTGGTAAACATTCTGTCAAGCTTAGCTTTATAGCTATGCTTGTCGAGTGCCACTAGGTCCTGATAATGAATCATGGCCTTATTCTAAGATCTGAATAACGGAGTACTGAGCAGAGATTTAAATCTGAGATATATCTCAGAAAATGCCTCCACACCAGGACCCTCAGTAGTAGAAGGAAGAATAAAAAGAAAAGGAGAAAAAAGAGATTTGAAGTACTCCAAATTATCACTAATACCAAATTCCTGAAAAAAAGAAAGCAAACTAAAATCAAAATTAGACTTTTTAAACAAAAACTACAGATGTAAAATTCCAAATATCGCTCTCAGGCGCAAACTGCAGATCAGACAAGAACCTCAAGGCAATGTGCGCTCGAAAGAGATATTAACAATTAGGGTATCAGATCCGAGCGCGTGAACAAAGAGTAGACAAGAAATGAGATGTAAGGTGCGCTTGAATGCAATACCGGACGAGGCAGTATCGGTCCAGGTGCAAGTAAGTCAACGGAGGGTAATCAGTGCAAATGGCGCGCTTGAAATCAATATCCGGCTAAAAAATCAAAAATTTGCGTGAAAATCTAAACTGAAAATGAAGTATTTATAATTTTTTTTTGGCACGTGTGGAGGAGTTACAAAGGAACACGTGTCGATATATGATTGTTCAGAATTAATACCCGTACAGACAATGATTGATCTGACATCTGTCACGTGCGAGAATGACACGTGTCGAAAAAGGATTCGTGCACGTGTCCCAACCCACGTGGCCTCATAATGAGGTCATCATTGTTAGTACGGACATTCCACGTGCACCAATTGAATGACGACACGTGTCTTCGACCGCTTTTTCACACGTGCAAAAATTTCGTATATATAAGTCCTCAAAATTTTCATTTTTTTTTTGCAGAATTTTCGGTTTTTGCTCCCAATATCGCTCTCAAGCGTGCCCTCTCACCGTTTAATCGTCCGCCTTCTCACAGTGCGCTCAAGACCGATTTTGCTGTTAGTCCAATATCGCTTTCAAGCGCGCATCTCCTTTTTGAAAAGATTCTGTATATATCTTGCGCTCGAAACCAATATTCAGTTCTAGTATCGATCTCAAGCGTCCCCTTATTGCAAATTTTTTGTTTTCATTCCCTGTGCTTTTGTTCAAACTTTTTTTCTTTTTTATTTTCTTCTTTACAGAATGATGGTCAGGACCAAATCCACTGCCCATGCCATAACCATTGTACAGCCATCCCATGCCCGTGTTTCCCTTGGTACTGGCTGTAGACGTGGCAAGAAGCAGATCTGACTGAGGGCGATTAGAAAACTCCAGAGATCAACTGAACTGTTGATCCCTAGAGCTTCTTTCAGCCGATCTGTAAGGAATGTCACTCTGTCACTTGGGCTAAATGTTCATTTTGCCGTGACAGCCATGCAAGCCTTACAGGGTGCTGCAGAAGATTTTTTGTCCCAGTTTTTTGAGGATACCTGACTTTTGGCAGTGCATGGTAAGCGTGTCACCATCATGCCAAAAGATTTTGTCATTCTTAGAAGACTTCGGGACCATTTTTTTGGTCTGCATGTTGATAACGCCAGCACCTCCAGAGACCTGCCTCTGGATAGAATCAACTTGCCGACTACTTCTAGGAGGAAGAGGAAGCAGCCTGTCCCCAAGAAGGCTGGATCTCGAAGGCCAGCTGCTTCCCTTCCTCCTAGAGTTATCCCGGCCAAGCGACCCCGGATCGTCTTAAGCTCTGAGTCAGATGCTGGAGAATCTGATTCAGATCGAGAATCATCACCCCTTTCTCCTCCTGTTATTTGTCCAGCTCCTCAGCAAGTTTCTTCACCAAAAGTGTTGATTACCCAAGAGGAGCTCGACAAAATAACAGAGAAATCTGTAAATATTGTATCTACTTCTTTTTATGCTTTTGTACATAATCTTTTTGTAAGAATTCCATACGATCTTGCCCAAGTTTATTTTGATTTTGACGATTATAACTAGTACGAGGCCTACCTAGCTAATAAAATTGATCTTCTCGGTAATTTTTTTATTTTTTTCTTCCAAATTCACGTAAAAGCTTTAGATTAGGTCCCAAATTTTATGCCAAGTTGAAAGATAAAACTTCAAAAATTTTAGATGTAATAGTATAAGGCGGAGGATCTTTTTTGCAGAATAGCATTAGTTCCGATTCCCATGGTATTGTTTTTGTTGTTAGTCCATATTTCATGGGAGCAATAAGGCAAAAGAAGCCAATTTTGAGAAGGTTGTATATTTTATCAAATGCAGTCCTGTAGTGAAATTTTATTTGATTCCATATGAAAATAAGTAAGGATTGCTCTTTTGTTTTTGTTGATTTAATCTGGATTGTTGCATGCGGCCCACCTTAATGTTTACTTTGTTATCTATTACTCCTAGAAGTTTCCTAAACTTATGCCAAGTCCTTTGGTAAAGATATTCGCAACTTGCTCTTCTATAGGGCAATAGACAAGCTCCACTTAACCACTTTGAATCTTCTTTGATGAAGTGTTATTGTACTTCAATGTGCTTTGTCCTGCTGTGAAAACTAGTTCACCAATTTAATACAACTATGATTATCACACTGAAGTACTGTAGGTGTATCCTGTACCATATGAAGATCATGTAGAATCCTTCGTAAATGTAAAATGATTGTATCTTTTTTTTTTTTTTGATGTATCTCTATTTACAAATAGATTTCTATTCAGTCAATTTTTCTATATTTTTTTTATCAGTACTAGGAACTGATAAGGAAATAACTCCTTCTATAATCTCGCCTTCCTCTGTTTCGGGAAGGGCCTCAATGCCTTTTAAGGCAACAGGACTCTGTGCTATAATATCGCCTTCTTCTTTTTTATGATATATAATAAGATCTGCATCCTGAGCAACTTGGAGCAGCTTGCTTTTGAGGGCCCTCGATCTCAGGTGCAACGCTTACACCGTTCTGGGCATAGGTTTTGATCAACTCTTGTCGAAATCTATATACATCGTCAAGAGTATACGGCTCAAGACTGAACTATCATCACAAAACACGAGAATCAGCAAATTACAAACAATGATAGTAAAGAAATATGGATCAGAGTGAAACGAACTACAAATGAACATAATATTACTTTTTCAATATCACATCCACTTGTAAATTATACCACTCAAAAAATAGCTTCGTATTGTACAGGACGAACCATGTCAACTAAAAGCGTCCTTTTGTTGTACACACTGCATATATTGAACAAAAATTAGTAATATTATGATAGAAAATTTACTTATGCTATGATGATAGATTTGAACTAAAAAAGAAATACAGGCATATCAGAGATAAATTGAATATACCTTGAGAGATCTAATGGTTATCTCTCCAATTGAGGTTGCCGTTGTCGGTATTTCTCAAACGACATCATAAAGTTGAGAATCAAATTCTCTATGTGTATTTGCAGTTGAGTTTAATTTTACACATAGAAAATTTGATACTCCCTCCTTATTTATTTTTACAGAAATAATGTTCAAGCTCCAATGCCGACTGCAACAACCAAAATACAAATATCGATAAATCCATACTTAATAAAACAATCCTTACTTCCCGATCCCTTTGACAGTCAGACACAATCTTCCTCGAGACTCTAACCAGTAAAGTGGCCCCCACAAATGGAATCGTGGCACTCCTCTCATATAAACTTCCCTTTCTCAAAAGTTATGCATTGACGATATAGTCCTTCTACCCTCATCTATACAAGGTGCCTCCTGTTAAGGCAAAATTTGAAGGCTTGCAAGTGCAGCTTTCATTTATCTTGAGCTGTCATGTCAGTGGGTGTCTCTAACGTGGATAAGTAGGTTGTCAATGCCACGTAACATCTATTTTTGGTAATTCTTTCAGGTGGTTAGTTTTCCACTCACTCTCCCTCTCAGTTACTCCTCCTAACTCGCAGATGCAATCATTTAGTCCTTGTAGTCTAGGTGGCTTGCTCTGGAGGGGTGTGGTCAAATTGCTAAAGGGATATTATCCACTTCAGCTGCAACTCAAGATTTTTAGAAACAGGGTCCAACTCGCCTACTCAAAGCAGAAGTTTGGAAGAAGTTTGACAACATGGCAAAGCTTGGTAAAGATTTCTTTGTCTTGATCCGACAGTCAACAACTTGTTTGATTTTGGCTCGATTATTCAGCATATGTTCCCGTCAAACAGGGCCCGTGCACCAAGATCGACGATCCTCAATACAGAGAGCAAGTCTCTCCTAAGCGTTGGCACATAAAGTGCTCCTTGCAGTTCTATATATCCGGACAGTGTACGTAGATGTAGAGTCTCGATGCCTTCCACATCGTGTCTGCTTCCATCACCTAGTATCACTACTCTTGCATTGTCGAGTGTCTTGAAATTGATCAAAACATTTTTGTTGCAAGTTATGTGTGACATTGCTCCTGAGTCGATGACTATATCATAGTCATGCTCAGTGTAGCTTGTTGATGCTTCATCAATGATTGTGAATGCACTGTTGCCCTTATCTGCATCCTTTGATGACTCTGCAACGTTTGCTTTTCCTCCTTTGTTCTTCTGCTTTGGGTTGTATCGGCATTCATATGTTGAATGACCTTTCTTCTTGTAGTGCATGCAAGGAATTGTTGGGTTGAACCAGCATCTGTCGGCTGAGTGTCCCGGTTTGTTATAGTGATCACAGTCAGAAGTATCTTTGTTGTTGTTGTTGCCTCTTGTCGATGGCTTTGATTGAGCCTTGTCAAATATGGGCTTGTTTTTGTATTTCTTCTTTCCCTTTGTGAAAAGGGCCTTCTCTTGGTCGCTACTTGTCTCTCCTTCGTCTCTCATCTATCTTTCATCTGCAACAAGGCTGACTGCTCTGTCGAATGTTATCTCTGGTAAGCTCAGGATAAGCATCCGCACAGGCTGATAAGAAGAAGATAGAAATTTCATGAAGTACATCAGCTGATGTGGCGCTGGGATCTAATGCTCCTGTCCAGATGCTGATAGTTGAGCAAAGATCGTTCTAATCTTCTCAACATGCTGATCCAAGTTGTTGCCATCCCATCGCAAGTTTTGTAGCTGATTGTGTAGGTGCATCACTGATGCGACAGTCTTCACTTCGAACTTCTGCTCTAGCTTTTCCCATGCTTCATGGCTGCTCTCACAGTCTTCAATATGCATGAGGATTTTTTCGTTTATGGAAGAAACGATAATTGCCATTGCGCGCTCATCTTTTTTGATCCATTCAGCTCTCTTTGGGTCTCCCTCTGGAGGCTGCACTTCTGTGATATCGGTCACTGAGCAGATTTGTTCACCCTTCAAGAGTGTTCTGTAGTTTGCGCCATCAAGATTGACTGCTATCCTAGTCTGAATCGTAGTAGCCATATTGTGTTATCTAGATAATCGACTCTGATACCATGTCCAGGAATGACCCGTTTCATGATTGCTTAGGCTGATGTGTTTGGTGCTCAACTGTGTGAGCCTATTCTTGGCAACAATGCTCTACACTGTGTGTTTAAATTTGCATGACCTAGATACTCGACTACAGATCACAAACAATGTAGCAATCAATGCAGCGTGACAATTAGAGATGGTAGAACAGACTGTATTTTTGTGTTTAATTCCAGGGTGAGTCATTCAATATCTCACTCGTTGGCGGACTAACGTGCACAGCTCTATTCTTTGTCTGCACACACTCTCATGCTTTTTTCTGTGTGTTTAATCTGTATTTTTATATATCCATTATGTGGAGTTTACAAGATAGCTTAAAGGAAAATTACAAGACAACTTAATGCTAACTCTCTAGTTAACTGTCTCTCTAGTAACGTTGCCTTTTGGCGGACGAGCGTGACAGCTTGATAGCTTCAAGCCGTCGTTGGGAGGCCGATATGTCGGCCATGCCCGATAATCTTTTTCAGCACGTCAACTTTTGGGGAGCAGAAGTAGCTAGCCTACGATATCCTTCTTTAATGGGATGAGACTGCTTTCTTTTTCTCCTAGAGGTGGTGGGCATCTGTCTTGTCCAAAGTCAAATCCCTGGAGGTACTAGCATTATCAACATGAAGATTTGAATAATGTGCCCAAAGTTGTTCGAGAATTACGAAATCCTTAGGCATGACAGTAACACGCTTATCGTGCACGACTAGAATACATGAATTCTCAAAAAACTGGGCCAGAGAATTCTCTACAGCACCTTGCAGGGATTCCATGGCAGTGGCAGTAAATCTCACATGCAACCCTAAAGAAATTGTGACATTTCTAATAGATTGGCTGAAAGGAGATTTAAGAATCAATAATTCAGTTGATCTATGTAATCTCTTAATCTCTCTCAGCCAGACTTGCTTTCGTCCACGACAACGGCTACTATCAGGGGGGATACGGGCAAAAGAGGACTGAGCTATTGTACATTCGTGGGCTATGGACTTGACACGGGCCATCATTATTAACAACGAATTAAAAAAACTAACAAAAAATCGAATATTGCTTTGGAGTGCAAAGGATAGGAACCAAAAAAAAAAAAACCTAGTGCGTGCTTGAAATCGATATCAGCAATAGAATATTGCTTTCGAGCGTAGATGGAATCAAAAAAAAATTGTTACATTGTTTGTGATCCGTAGTCGAGTATCTAGGTCCTGCAAATTTAAACACACAGTGTAGAGCACTGCCGCCAAGAATAGGCTCACACAACTGAGCACTAAACGCATCAGCCTAAGCAATCAAAGCAATCACAAAACGGGTCATTCCCGAACAAAAATATTGAGTAGAAATTTTACTTTTATTATATTTCAAGTGTACGTAAACATGTACATATCATCATCAAAAGAAAGATACAATATTACTTGTACACAAACCATCTTTGGGATTTTCATTGATATGAATATGGATTGTTACAATAAAGTTGTGTCTATGTGATAACATTGTATTGCAATTTCTACTTGTTTTGTATTCCATAATGATGATGGATTTTTATTGTTTTGATACTAAATTTCAATGTTCCTCCAATATTTGAATAGTTTCACCAATATCTCTGCATTTAATCTCAAGCTCGTGTCTTTTATGTACCTGCAAAAAATTGACACAAATTGTTCTGCATTTAAAAACACATCTTTTAAGATAATAATATAAGAATAGCTATTATATAACTGATTGTTGATATAAGCTATCAAAGAAGAATAAAAATGTTTACAACTACTTACTAGTTTACCATTTGAAATGAATGTAAAATATGTGGGTATATCATATTGTAGGAGCAATACTTCCTTCCTAATGTAACTCGGGCTCCTGCAACCAAATACAAGTTAGAAGTCCATCATTGTAAATTATGTCAATATTCCTCCTCTTAGAGTGTGCACTTTGTTCCAAGTCTTGATCCAATGATACCCATTTACTTTTAATCCTTTTTCATATTTGGTAATGGAAGCAAAGGTTGAGCATTTGTTTTATAGTTCCTCGTACCAAGAAAAACTCCACACGCATTCATGTGTGTGTGGACTATAAGAGGCTACACAAACAAACCAGGAAGGACTATTACCCATTGTTATTCATAGACCATCTACACATAATGAATGGTGCCACCAAGGAAACCTTGCTCCTCAATCGACTCCGTGCTTCTCTTCAACAAGAAAGATGACAATGGATTATGGGTGCCAAGAAAGTGTTCAAAAAACTCTTGGGTTTTGTTGCATCCATGAAAAGGAAAATTTCAAAAAAGCAAAAAGACAAAACTATCATTAACATCTTATTGGAAGGCCAGAATTATGGATTTCAAAACAGCATCGAGAGGAAAATCTATAACTTAAATATTGGTTCAACATGTGTATATGCATTCAGAGTTAAATGTGCAAGGACTGAATTGTCATGATCACAAAAAAAACAACGGTGAGTATTGATATATTATTTGCACTTCTATTTCTTTCATTCTGGATCATTTATTTCTAAAGCGCTAATCATATCATTTTTCTTTTGTAGATTTACATCCTTCCAATATAAATGAATGGAAACCATCAGGATCTTTTGCAGGTGTATTGGATGTACTACATGCTGATATTGGACAATTACAATATAAAGGTAGAACTACAAAGGATCTTGTTGATTGTGGAATCTTTTTCTATGAATCGATGTATATTCCCGATTTAAAAGAGGGATTTTGGAGAAATCCAAACCATACATTGGATATTCTCACTCGGTTTTCTCGACTAAGAATATTAGCCTAGCATTCCGGAGTCGTTCTAGCTTTGTGTAGATTTCTTGCTTTAGGTGGTAGGGTAGCTGACATTATTTCTTTCGTACGGATTTGGCTCCCTCCTTCATAAAAATCATGTGGGTCACTAGGTCAGGTGGAATCCCTTTCAAATCTATGTAGTTCCAGGCAAAAATATGCTAGTACTTCTTTCATAATCGCTCGTACTCCTCTTTTTTTAGACTACCCAGGAAAGCACCTAGCTTTAAGTTCTTTGGTTCTTCTAGGGAACCTAGGTTTATCAGACAAATGTCGGCACCTCAAACTTTGGAGGCAACTCTTCGGGTGTATTCCATTTTGCCTCTAGTGCTAATCTCAAATCTGGTTCGTCCTCATTGGTGGTGGAGTCAGAATCGTCGTCATTGGTGGTGACCTCCTCCCCCTCGGATGAAGGCCTATATAGGTGCCTACTCTGACTAAGGCACTTCTAGGTAGCCATTGACTACCGTTCGTTTTCTAACCCTTTCAAAACTCAAAATGTCAACTATGTAGTTGCTAAGTTTGAGCCAAGGTTGTCCTAGCAATATGGAATCACCCCTATTCCCAACATCCATCCTTATGACATAGAAGTCCACCTGAATGGTCTTGCTAGTCACGGTGATGGGGACGTTTTTAAATTCTCCTTTTGGCTTGATGTAGCGCAGGCATCCCAAAGGGAGCCGGGAACCACGACTTAGCTTCCCAGCCTTCAACTCTTGCCATCCAAACCCACTTGACATACAAGCAGCCAACTCGCCAACAACGATCAGACTTAACCAACTTGAAGTTTCGAAAACCAACATTGAGATCCAACCTGGCGCCATGCCAGATCGGGGGTCCCGACGTGGGTGACTTCCCTCCAAGCAAGCCGCCCGACATACATCAAACTTAACCAACTCGAAGCTTCGTTACAAACGAGTAACATCCATAATACCTCTTCCTTTGTGATGGTTTCTTCCAATTTCTCTAGTTTGATCAAGTTTACAAGCAAATGATCATCTTCCATGCGTGTCTTTCTCTTGTCTACTAGGCTAGCCCTAGGTCCGCGTTGTAGGAACTGAGAGGGTTTCGAAGGTCCTGCCATTTTGTCTTCTTGAGATCTATAGTTCACTAGTTCTGGCATTCGTTTTCTAGTGTTCAAAGTGTCTCTTCGCATCCAGCATCTGTCTTCCAGGTGTTTTGGTCTCTTCCAGTACCCACAAAGATGGCTAGGACATTTCGATTTAGGTGGTTCCCCCTATAGTGTCGACATAACAAGGGGCTAGGGACTTTTATGGGACGCCTATGACCTATTAGTTGTCGCTTCAAAAGGTTTACATCGGTTGGTAAGGTCTGCATATTCTCACTCATTATGTCCATATAGCCTTTCAACATGGCTCACATATCTTCTGGTTCTGCATTGGAATTGGTGCTTTCATATTCTCTATCTGGCATTGGCCCCTACAGCCTTTTGGCATTCTGGGTTTGCCTGTTCCTGCCTTTTCGAGGTTCAATAGTCTTTATGGGATGGGGTTCCACTATGTCTAGTAAACCTATAGCTGCGATTGGATCAGTACATGCTCCATTTGTAGTGCAGCGCGGTTGACAGTACTATAAACTAGTCACAATGTTGTACTAGGTAACCATGTAGCTTTCAATATAAGAGATTTGGGTGTGTAGACATTTGAAATATAGTAACAGTAGGGCTAAAATTGGTATGACACTCAGGTGTGATTAGGTCCAATGTTGCATTGTCACACTAGCCCTAGGTTACCGATATACTAATGCATTTCATCAATAGTTATGTGCTATTGGTAGCCCAAACTGTCCAATGAATCTAGGATGCACTGTTACATTTCTCCAGTAGATAGGATGATGACTATGGTTTCTTGAACCTAACTAGCCCTAATTTGAATAAAACACAACAAGGTTGATACTGTATCCAAAAATTGTGAAAAGAAAAACCTTAAGGAGTAATTGGAGCAATACGCTATGATATCCTAGGTTATGCGTAAAATTGGTTTGCGAACTTGATGGTCAGGTAGAAATGTTGAATGAAACCGGTGGGCAAATCATGCATGCCATTTTTTTTTGCTAAACATTAGCATTTCCCATCTTCCGAATTTAGGTATTTCACCAGACAATACTAGAAGCTGTTGTGACTAATACGACTTAACCAGATAATTGGTGGACTACCTGCTCTAGTGTTTCACATAGGTCTGGGCCCAATTAACGCACTCTCAACAGAAACCCATGATAGTTGTATGGATGAATAGCAAGTTAGGTAGCCTACAACATTGAATATTACCTAATGATGATGCGTATGCACTGGCAAATCGACTCCCTACTCTATTACAGAACGAAAACAATTCCATAATAAGTACGATTCAATTAGCTCAAGAATAGCAAATGCGCAATGAATTTCTTTTTGGAAATACTGACAATGCATATAATGCAAGGAGTAAATAGAGTACTTCAGTGATTACTTTACATCATGAGAATAAAATCACAAGCGATGCCATTTTGCTAGAAAATGGCATATGCAAATTCACTGAAATGCCTAGTTCCTAATGCACACCGTAATGACATACCACAACTACAACTTCAAGAACCTAGGACGATTCATTTAAACTACCACAATGCAAAAATTGATCTATCCATATTCTACAAGGACTATTCATTCATTAAGGTAGAACAACAATAGGGAATTCAAGCACATGTATCCCAACTAAAGGCAAGTAGATACATAAATAAAAATTACAGAAATGACAGAATAAAGATTAGAAAACGACATAGATGAAGTAAACCCAGACCTCAATGTGAGTGTAGGTAGCTGAAAATCGGAGAAGCACTAGTCATGAATGTTGCGAACTCCATGCCACATTCATTTGCCACTTGTGCACTCACAGATTGCTAGATTGTCAATGAGATCAGAGAATATTGTTGTTGCCTAAAACTCAGAAGGTACAAGCAGGGACAAGGCTGCCACACCAATTACATGCCACATGGCAAGGGCCTATTGGTTGCAGGTAGATTTTTGCAGGGCATCGAGACCCCACAGTAGGCTAGGCGAGACTGAGGAGCAGCGAGGGTCAACATGGCCTCCAACGATACTGCAACACAAGCCATTATTAGCGAATACCAATCCTATTTTGGAGTGGTATTGCTCTTTCAAACGGTGACCTTTAGGCCAACACCAACCCAATAAAATGCATATGTAACCAAGAATCATTTAACGTTGCAAGACAACTAATCAACCAACTCTGAACATCATTTAATCAAGACATCACACAAACAACTCTTTTAACCCTTAGCATTCTCACACTCCCAATCCAAATGCATTACTATTTAGCTCATCCCTCAAACAAAAAAGACCCAAAGCAACTATAAACTCTAAACAAGCAAGCCATGAGCATTAACATACAATCAATTACTCTGACAACAAGAGACAAGCAACCTTATTGGTGCTCTCACAATAAAAAATCTCTCCATTCTAACATTCAAGCAAAAACACTCTCTCAACTTCTAACCCTCACTAACATCCAACAATCATTGCAATACTAACAATCTTACAATCCAATTTCAATTACCCAACAACAATCACAATGCCAACCACCCAAACTCTACCAACAACAATGAATCAATAATGAACTCACCCCGCTATCCCACAAGACACTCTCTCCACTCAACTCTCCTCACCACAACATGGAACTAGCCTCAACATCCCACAAGAAGCAACTAGCATTGCACTACTAACATGCATAACAACAAAAGGGAACTAACCAACAAAGTTACTAACACTCAACAACACAAGACACCTATAATCAAAATCTACTAACCATAAAATACAAGGAGTGGGCTTCTTTTATAGTCAAACCCCAATGGTCCCTCTTCAAGATGGGGTTTTGCCAACCTTCATACATTTCATGCTCTTCTTTCCAAGTGTCCACTCCTCATTGGAAGGTACATCAAGTGGCCTCCATAGTAAATGGTGAGAGAGTGGGCGGAGTGAGGCATTCAAAGCTTGCCTTTAGGTACACCCAAAATAGCATCGATGGTCAAGTTTTTTTTTCAAAGGCTAGTGGGTGTACCCTTTCTTGGCTTCCAAGGTTTCTTCTGCATTATTATCCAAATTTTGGGTGTTACCTTTTGTCAACCCCTATGTTTGTAGATGGCCTCCATTTTTCTTAGCACCACATTTGGCCTTTCCTTGATTTTTTCTGATAGCGTGCACAAGTTGGCCTGTTTGTTTGGGTTTTTGCTCTGTTGGGTTACCAACTTGGCCCGCACATTTTACTTGGTGCCCGGAACTTGCTTGAATTTTCCCGTTTAGCATCAATTTGCTTAGATTTTTTTGCATTGTCACCATCTTTTTCAGACCCAATTTTTTACAACAATTTTCATCTCTAGGGCTCCCTTGACAAACCGGTTTCCCTAAAAAATACACTAGGCAAGTATATATTAATAAAAATTGTCTTAGTACATGGTGAAATTTTAGCACAGGTTTGTCAGCTATTTTCAATTCCGCAACCGGACAATTTTAGAAGCCGTAAAACCAATTTGACATGCAAGTTTATGCCAATTTTTTTTCTACTAGCCGAGTTTACATGTCGATTTTGACAGTTTTGTGAAAATAGACTTCAATATTAGCCCAATTTTTTGTGCAAAAATATCAGCAAACAGAGAAGATTCCTTTTGAAGTGTGTGACCAACCCTAGTCTCTGGGGGACTACCATGCCAAGGTTGGCACCAAGATATCATTCCATCCAAGGGCATCGAGACTTGGTTGAAGCTTGTGCAACCCGCATCCCCTATAGTTCTAGTGTATAGTTAAGCACTTTTTCTCATAGTAAATACTTTGACTATATTATAAAACACATTTTTCTCTTTCTAGAAATTTCTCTCTCTAGAATTTATTGATTCTTAGACTTCCTTATATCTTGCCTAGATCATGTGAGGTGATTGCACATCGATTTGAGCTCTCTGAAATCTGCTAGAACCTATCAAAATTTCTAAGTCCTAGGAATTTGGTGCTAACTACACTCTAGTCAAAGTGGTGCCAAGAGTGGCACCAGGAACAACATGAATGATACTAGCATCAAGAACCATGCTAGAGCTAGTGGTGACAAGAGTAAAGTGGAGCTAGCTTTACAACATGATGTGGGAGCTACCTCGTTGCATTATTTAGCTCATGTAATAGCTAATATTGATATGTTGGAATAGGGAGGTCTCCTCGGTATTGTGTGGTGTAGATTTTTCTTCATTTCTATTGGGTGGACCACAATCCAGTTTAATGGTAAGTGGGGATTAGTTTCAATGGATGGTTTTTATATAAGTGTCCATATCCACACTCACGCCAGAAAGATGTATAGATTCCCTTATTGGAACATTCAACAATTTGCTGGCCTTCTTTGCATCCATAACATCAATATGATCTTTCTCCTTAATGTTGTGATTGTGCAATATATGCTGCGTAGTACTCATTAATGGAAAGATCAATGAAAAATTCTTCTAGTTTGTATCATTGTTCCATCTCTTTTTGGAAAAAAAGATCTATTTATGCCACTATGAGATTCACTTGAGCTGCTAGAGGAATGCTCGACATTGGTGGTGTTGATATTGCCATACTCTAATATTGGGGGAGTGGTCTAAGCCTTGGTGCTACATTAAGTGCTCCTTGATGAAGAAGCATTACATACATGACAATATCTCTGCATTAGCATCAAATTATGCTTTAGAACTACACACTCATTCGAAGTGTGGTTCTGGTACAAATGGAACACCATACATTGTCCTGCCAAGGATATTGCTCTTGATTTGGTTATGGTTTTCATACTGTAGTATTCTAGACTGCCTTCAAATTTTGATCGAATTGAGCCGTGAGCTATTCCATTTGTTGCTTATGCAAATTCTAGATATGCTCCATTATCGATTTATTGGTAAGCTCATTGTTGCCGGGGTTGATGTAATTTATGAGGTTGAAGCATGAGTTGTTGTCAAGAAGACACACACACTCTCTCTCTCTCTCTCTCTCTTTTTTCCCTCTCTTTAATCTATCTCCTAACCAAGGCTCCACGCCCTCCTACTCCCTCTACAAGCTTTATAATAATTAGAAAACCTTCAAATATTAAGCACATATGCTAAAAGGGGCTAAAATAGCAAGAACTTAGAAATAAATGCATTCAACACAAAGTCATGTCAGAAATGGTGAACTCCTGCAACTTTGTCGTAGCACGAACAAGACACGAAGGTCGAACGAGAACAATTCGTGATAGTCAACGTGTCTTTGACTCGAAGCACAAACGAGAACAATTCGCAACAGTCAACGTGTCTTTGACTCGAAGCACGAACGATTCGCAAATCAATCATTAATGGCAAACACACCTCCAGAACCGCAAACCGCAAAAGGGACGCGAAATGAAAACTACGAAAAGAATGAAGGAAAATGGGAGACTACGCATCAAACGAACGAAAAATCTTTTGCACTGCCAGCTGGCAGCTCAACACGAGCTTCACGCCCAACTGAAACGAGTAGTAACGACGGAGACTAACTAACTAGTTGATTAGCGTTACCTAGTCATGTGTTTCAACGTTTAGCTATTTTGTAAACTCCACATAGTTGAGGTATATACGATCCTCTCTGGATCATAAAAAAAGTTTGTGAATACAGATATCTGTAAGAGACAGAGAGAGACGTAGCGAATAGAGTAAGAAAGTAAAGACACCATAGCTATGCATGAAAGTCTACCAACGAGCAGAACATAGCGAAAGAGTAGAATGTCATTCTGCCAACGAGCGAGACACTGACGAATTCACTCTAAACTAAAACTGATAATACAGTCACTCTATTTTTGTACATCTCATCTTGTGCTATGAATCATGATTGCTAGAATAAAATATGTTCTATGATGCGTAGTCGAGTGTCTAGGATCCTGTAAGGGCTTCCGCACAAAAGAATTGTTCGTGATAAAGAAGACGAAGAGGACGAACACGAATCAGTCCCACACACATGCTCGCGCGACATGGTATCAGAGCCAACAGGTTGTCACTACTGATATCCCAGCAGTGATTCTTCCAGACAACATAATATGGCTACGACAATCCAGACCAGAGTAGCAATCAGTCTCGATGGCGCAAATTACAGAATCTGGAAATTCAAAATCAAAACACTCCTGAAGAGCGAAGGAATCTGGTCGGTGACCGAGCACTCAGAGGTGCAGCCTCCAGAGGGAGACTTGAGGAGAACTGAATGGATCAGAAAGCATGAGCGCGCAATGGTGATCATCATTTCGTCCATAAATGAAGATCTACTCATGTAGATTGAAGACTGCAAAAACAACCATGCAACATGAGAAAGATTAAAGCAGAAGTATGAAGTGAGGACTGTAGCTTCAGTCATGCACACAATCAGCTGCAATCAATATGGTGGGATGGCAACCAGTTGGATCAGCACGTTGAGAAGATCAGAACGATCTTCGCTCAACTCGCTGCATCAGGACAAGAGCACCAGGTCCCAGCACCATAGTAGCTGATGTACTTCATGAAATCTCTACCGACGTCCTATCAACCGCTGAGAATGCTCGTACTAAGTCTACCAGATATGACATTCGACAAAGCAGTTAGTCTTGTCGCTGATGAGAGACTGATGAGAGACGAAGGAGAGGGAAGTAGTGATAAAGAGAAGGCTCTCTTTACGAAAGGAAAGAAGAAGAACAAAAACAAGCCAAGATTCGAGAAGACGAAGTCCTCGAATCAACAATCTTCTTCCTGCGATCAATTCCACAAACCAGGCCATACGACCAACAAATGTTGGTTCAATCCAGCAATACCTTGCATGCACTGCAAGAAGAAAGGACATTCTGCATACGACTGCAGATTCAACCCAAAAAGAAAAAACAAAGCTGAAAAGGCAAACGTTGCAGAATCATCTAAAGATGTAGAAAGAGGTGACGAAGCTTTCACGATACTCGATGAAGCTTCAACAAGCTACTCCGAACATGACGACGATGTGGTCATCAATTCAGGAGCACCGTCTCACATAACCTGCAACAAGAAGATCTTGATCAACTTTTGCGAACTCGAAAACGACAGAGCGGTAATTCTAGGCGATGGAAGCAGACATGATGTCAAGGGCATCGGCTCTCTACAGCTACAAACACTGTCAGGCCAAGCAGAGCTGCCAGGAGCACTCTATGTGCCCTCACTTAGAAAAAATCTGCTATCTATCTCCAAGATGACAGATCTAGGCATTCAAGTTTTGTTCGACGACAACACTTGTCGTATGATCGAGAAGACGACAAACAAGTTGCTGACAGTCATATGCAGAGAAGGAAACCTCTACCAGGCCAAAATAATCAGCAACTCTGATAGCATATTAAATGCTTCAGAAAACGAAGATCAGCTCTGGCATAGGAGAATGTATCATTTGAACATGCGGAGCCTGTACGACGACCACAAAGGACATTGTCACAGGTCTCAAAATATCAAGGCCCGAGGCTGAGTTCTGTGAAGCTTGTGAGAAAGGCAAGCAACATCGGAATCCATTCACACACGAAGGAAGAAGAGCCAAGGAAGTTTTTGAGCTTGTCCACTTTGATGTGTGTGGACCGATGAAAACATATTCGCTCTCAGGTTCGAGATATTTTCTAACGTTTGTAGATGATTACAGCGAATGACCACGATCTACTACTTGAAGAAGAAATCCGAAGTATTTGATTCTTTCAAGAAGTTCGTGACATTCGCAAAGCGACACACCTCAAAAAGGATACAGATCTTTAGATCTGACAATGGAGGTGAATACAAAAGCACAGAATTCTCAAGATTCTGCGAAGAACAGGGGATAGAACACCAGTTCACTCTTGCATACACACCAAAATACAACGGTGTCGCAGAAAGAAAAAACAGAACGCTAGTCGAAGGAGCCAGATGCATGATAGCACAAGCTCAATTGCCAGGCCAATTCTGGGCCGAAGCAATAGCTGCAGCTGTACACCTACAAGACAGAACTACAATGACAACGTTGGAGAACAAGACACCATACGAGATGTGGACAGGCAGAAAGTTTGATTTGTCATACGCACGAGTGTTTGGATGTGCAGCATACAATCACATTCCAAAGGAAAAGAGAAGCAAGCTCGACGACAAATCCGAGCAAACAATCATGGTCGGCTACTCGAATGGAACACATGTGTACAGACTCTACGATCCAACCACGAAGAAGGTTGTTTCGAGCAGAGATGTAAAGTTCGACGAGTCCACATTCCCTGGACTGAAAGACGAAAGAGGCCATGAGATCTTCACACTGCTGCCTATTCAAGAGGGAGATCGAGGACAGTCATCAAATCAGAATGCAGGACCCCAGACTCCAGAGCAGCAAGAAATTGGAGGCAATCGAGATACCACAAGAGGGGCCAAGCAGGATGATGATGGACTCCTAGAGTGGAATCTATTTGTCCCAGGATCCTATCTTCCATTCAAAGATGAAGCACATATCTCTGAAGTACCATCACATTTGAGATTTAATCTCGAAAGGAGAGCTCCATGTCAAATTCATAAAATCAAAAAGTATAATTGTAGATCTCCTCACGAAACTGCTTGACAAGCCACTCTTTACCAAGCAAAGAGAGGCAATTGGATTGAACGAACAAGCAAGGTTCAAGAGGGAGTGTCAGAAATGGTGAACTCTTGCAACTTTGTCGCAGCACGAACAAGACACGAAGGTCGAACGAGAACAATTCGCGACAGTCAACGTGTCTTTGACTCAAAGCACGAACGAGAACAATTCGCGACAGTCAACGTGTCTTTGACTCGAAGCACGAATTCGCGAATCGCAAACACACCTCCAAAACCGCAAATCGCAAAAGGGACGCGAAACGAAAACTACAAAAAGAAACGAAAAGAACGGGAGATTACGAATCAGACGAACGAAAAATCTTTTGCGCTGTCAACTGGCAGCTCAACGGGCTCCACGCCCAACTGAAACGAGTAGTAACGACGGAGACTAACTAGCTAGTTGATTAGCGTTAACTAGTCATGTGATTCAACGTTTAGCTATTTTGTAAACTCCACATAGTTGAGGTATATACGATCCTCTCTGGATCATAAAAAAAGTGTGTGAATACAAATATCTGTAAGAGACAGAGAGAGACGTAGCGAATAGAGTAAGAAAGTAAAGACACCATAGCTATGCATGAAAGTCTACCAACGAGCAGAACATAGCGAAAGAGTAGAATGTCATTCTGCCAACGAGCGAGACACTGACGAATTCACTCTAAACTAAAACTGATAATACAGTCACTCTATTTTCGCACATCTCGTCTTGTGCTATGTATCATGATTGCTAGAATAAAATATGTTCTGTGATGCATAGTCGAGTGTCTGGGATCCTATAAGGGCTTCCGCACAAAAGAAAATTTGAAGACAGAAAATTGTTCACGATAAAGAAGACGAAGAGGACGAACACGAATCAGTCCCACACATGCGCTCACGCGACAAGTCACAGTAATATTAGCCAAACACCAAAGTTAGCACATGTGGATCCAAAATAGCAGCACTAAGCTCTGTTGCATTAAGGATGAAAATCACATACAAAGGGCTTCTCTTTATAGAAGCTTGTGGAGTTTCTTTCTAGACTTACTTATGGGACACGACACTTTAAGTCTCAATATGCAATGCAAGTTTCATTTTAGGAAACTTGACTTTGACTTTTACAAACTTTTTTTAAGTCTAAGTTAAAACCTTGAGACTTTTCAAAATTGTTTGCTTGCCCCTAATGACTAATGGCACCACAAGTTGGACTTATGCACGCAGGATGCCATACTTGGGGCCTAACGAAACTAACTATTGACAGGCTCTTCAAGATGGGCTTATACACGCAGGATGCCATACTTGGACCATTAACTACACGTAATGCCTTGTGCTCAGGTGTCCTTTGTATTTTGGGACCACCTCCAGGAGCATAATGTCCATCC
The DNA here is from genome assembly GCA_029204225.1 of Diphasiastrum complanatum. Lineage (NCBI taxonomy): Eukaryota > Viridiplantae > Streptophyta > Lycopodiopsida > Lycopodiales > Lycopodiaceae > Diphasiastrum > Diphasiastrum complanatum. The sequence continues at coordinate 86,853 of MU831772.1, forward strand.
AATTTTCTCTCTCTTAGAAATCTGTCATTCTCTCTCCTCTCTCCGGTGGAATTCACTTTCTCTCTCCTCTCTCCGGTGGAATGCATGTTCTCTCTCCTCTCTCCGGTGGAATGCACGTTCTCTCTCCTCTCTCCGGTGGCATGTGCATGTGCTATGTGGCAGCCCGTCATTGGCTGTACACATCCACATTCCACCACAAACGTTAAAAAAAAAAAAAAACTGGTCCACGCGCCAAAAAATGAAAAAAAAACTGGTCCACGCATACGGCCGTATAGCCGTACCATACAGCCAAAAAATGGAAAAAAAAAAAAAAAACCTTCGCACAATGGCATTACGTAGGGGAAGGCCCGAAGCCCTCGGGCCTTCCTTGCTGGTTGGGGCCTGCCCTCGGGCTCCCGCCCTCGGGCAAGGGCCCTCCCAGCAAGGAATGCCCTCAGGCAGGGCCTTCCCCCCCACAAAATTGTTATTTACATAGTCTACTTCCTTGTAAGGTGCTTATTTCCGTAATTCTCCTGGGCTCCATTGAAATGTCCCGTGGACCTTGTATTCCAGCCTCCACACATGAAAAATGTCTGTGTAAGTGCATACATTTGCTCAAAGTTACATAAGCATTGAATTGATGGAAAATGGAAAAAATAGAAAGCCAATGCATTCTAAATCAATTCAATAAAAAGAAAGGCATTGCCCAAACTCACAAAGCCGAGACATATCAATAAGTGCTCTCAAATTTTTTCAACCAATTCTTCTAAAAGACTCATGACGCTTCAATGGGATAGGTGATAAAATGATAGAACACTATCTATAAATTTCAAATCTATAATCAAATTCATGCTTTTTTAACATGCAAAAAACCTACAAACATTGAATGAAACTAATGGTAGCTTCTACAATTGGCTATATGATTTTATTAGGTTTTTTTTTCACCTTTTAAACATTTAATACATTGTCAAGATAGCTTATGAAGCTAAAAATAGTCCATAGTTATTGTTTTTAGATTTCGCATTTTTTTTGTTTGGCAAGGATACTTGTTTTATCTTCACTTGCTTGCACGTTGGTGACCTCAAATCCAGCTATAAAAAAGTGGTGGGGTCTAGTTTACTTTAGGATTATAAGTTGAATTGTGTAAATGGATCACATTTTTCATGCACACTCCCTCCTTTTATCGCTAACAACAAACTAGCTTCTTCTTGTATATATTCTAAATGAAAGAGACATGAAGGCCTACTTCTACTTAGGTGTCTAGTCAGTCTAGAATCTAGACCACAGCAAAATCTGCATTCACTAGTCAAGCGAGCGATTGTCCGGTTTTGGCACAGAAGTGTCTCCTGTCTCCTTCACTCTTCTCTCTCTATTTAGATCCCAGAACAGAACTTGGCTCTTCAGTCTGGGTCCGTCCTTCAAAGTGCAGAGTAATATTATATAGATCCTTTTGCTTTGCTGCTACACACAAAGTAGAAACCTCTAATTTGCCTAACCTGGTTAACCAACCAACCATTCGTTCGCTTAACTGCGCTCATGTCTACCCACCGCCCACACCACACTTTACCGAGCTGGCTAACTCTTTTCTATTCTATACCCTATATTCTCCAGTCACAGGCTACTAGGCTACCCTGGTGAGAGAGGAGAAGGGACAGGCGAGCGAGGAGAGGAGCGACGTCGCGAGTCGTAGCCTCTCACGTGAATCGTAATGCTCCTAGAAAAAGTCGAGAATATGCCCAGCATCTCCCAGCTGCCCCAGCTGCCCCTGCGCTCAACAGTCGACTCGAGAACGAAAAGTCCTGCAGGACCTGTGTGAAAGGTTGGAAGGCTTCAAAACGCAGGCTTTGCGGCGAAGCTGGAGAGCCAGAATGAAGAACAATATTGATTGACGGGAGTCTCACAGGATATATATTGCAAGTCCGAGTTAATGAATGGCAAGAGGAAGGTGATATCCCTCTTTCTGCTCATGAATCTGTTGCTGCTGCTGCATTTCTTCGAGTTCACTAATTCGCTTGTTCGCTTGCCGTTGCCGTTGAGTGTCTTGCCTGATTGAAGAAGATTTTTGCGAAGCTCTCAGCCGCAGTATTCCATCGCGGCAGAATTTGTGACCTTATTAATACTGTTCAGAGGCTAGACATTGTGCAGCGTGACTATCTCGTTCATCGACCAATTTGATGATGTTCTTTCTATAATGTGCTCCTACTTTCTGAAAATACTGATCTGACTAGTCTATTCTACGCTGATATTGCGATCTGCGAGACTGAAGATCCATAAAAGCTTGCCTTTTGAAGTCATTGTAGCTTTGAGCTACAGTGTAAGGGGTATAGCGATTATCTGAGCAGTAGAAAAAATGGCTTGCAACTCATTAACTGTGTATGGCACGGACGCATTTCTAGGGTTCGAGGACGTAGATTACTGTGATTTCTCTCCCTCTGTTAGGAAAACCAAATGTATCAAGTCTGCAGTAGAAGCACGCGAGGTAGCTAACATGCCTCTCAATGCTCTAGGAAAAATTCTAGAATCTACCTGCAGTGGTGGTAACAAAGTATCAATAATAAAATCTAGTTGTCAGCACGACATAGACGCTTTCATAGAGAGCACCATCCGATCTAAAAGTCTACAAGATGCATTCTATGTTCTCAATTTAGCCGTCATAGTCCAACTGTTCTATGACTGGGTTGCTGCCTTACCCAGAGTACGGCCATACTATGCAGTGAAATGCAATCCATCGCCACCTCTTCTATCCACAATGGCCGCTCTGGGTGCTGGATTCGACTGTGCAAGCAAATCTGAGCTCGAGCAGGTCATATCCATGGGTGTGTCACCCCAAAGAATAATATTTGCTAATCCATGCAAGATGCCATCGCACATCAAGCATGCGTCATCTGTCGGAGTGAATCTCACCACCTACGACTGCGAACACGAAGTGAAAAAGGTAAAGCTCAACAATCCCAACGCCAAGCTACTTCTGCGGCTTCGAGCTGATGATCTGAGCTCGAAGTGGCCTCTGGGTGTCAAGTATGGTGCTCTCACATCTGAAGTGGAGCATCTGCTGATGGCTGCAGCCAATGCACAAGTAGATGTGGTGGGTGTTTCTTTCCACATTGGTAGTGGTGCTTCCGATGCTCGTTCTTATCTTGATGCCATTGCAGTTGCTCACAAAGTTTTTGAGAAGGCGCTGGCCTTGGGTCTCCCTGCTATGCACATTCTCGACATCGGTGGAGGCTTCACCGTGGGCAACAATGGAGAGCTCAAGCTGGCTGAAGCTGCCAAAGCGATCAATGCTGCTCTCGATCAATACTTCCCCGAGGAGCTGGGAGTAAGCATCATTGCGGAGCCTGGTAGATACTTCGCAGAGTCTCCCACAACGCTTGCAGCGATGGTATATGGTAAAAGAGTACGAGACGAAGTGAGGGAGTACTGGATCAACGATGGTATCTACGGCACGATGAACTGCCTCATCCATGATTACGCTGTCCTCTGTCCCCGGCCTCTTGCCTGTATTTCTACGCGGAACAATACCTCCTGCGCTGGGCTTCCAGTGTATAAATCAACTGTGTTTGGTCCGACCTGTGATTCTCTTGACACGGTTCTCAAGGAGCATCCTTTGCCAGATTTAGTTGATGGAGATTGGATTGTGTTTCCTAACATGGGAGCTTACACTCACTGTGCAGGATCTAGCTTCAATGGCTACCACACCTCCGCTATTCAGACCTTCTGTGTGTTCTCATTGAATACCAGAGGCCCCTCGACTGTAGCTCTTGGCAGCTTGTTCAAGACCTTTGAGACTCCTTGCGAGTTTACAGACAAGTTAAGTTTCAGTGAAGAGAGCACCAGCGAGGATAGCGAATGAATGAAAGATAAGTAGCTCAGCAGGTGCATTCGTGAGATCATTTATTGAGATTTACCGACGAGGAGGAATTACACAGTTTCATCAGAGTTATTTTTTCTGCAGAAATCTCCTAATCTGTGTTGCAAGCATGGTTAGACGATTCTATTCAAGAAATAGTCCCCCTTGGCCACTCTCATTTAGTTCCAATTCTTGCTATCTTGGTATAAAGAAAGAACTAGCTAGGACTTTTGAACAGCTTTAAGCAGAATTTTATGATTTGAGGCCCTGAGTAAAAGTATATATCTGAAATATGTCTAACAGCGCCTACCAATAAACTGGATCAACATATCCCTCTCCAAATATCAAAAGAATTTGAATGCGCATTTATGTTCCAACAGTTTTTTTGTCTTGGATGTACTTGTCTTCAGCAACCAAGAAGAAGAAGGCTACCCAATGTTCTCAGTTTTTGAAGAGGAGCTGTTGATGAATAAGGATATATTGACCTTTAAATTTACGAGGAGCAGAAATGGTCTACTTGATTTCCTAGTACGTCTATGGATATGATGTGCATGGATTTATCGTACGAAAAACTGAATAGATAAGTTAGATGTACCTATGATTTGGAATTGACAATTTGTTAGTAACTTGTTCTTTTCTTCTGAAAGTCTGCGTTGCAATAGCAAAATCATGAATGATACGTACCAATCAATCTAGGATGAATGAGGCCTCTTGATTGATATTGACGAATTTTGATCAACTTGGTTTTTTTACACATGATTTTGCAAAATTTGCTTTTAGCTTTACCAACTATTCTAGGCCAATTTGGATGTTCTTAAGCTGCGAATCGACATACACATAATTTACACTTGTAAATCCACATATAGTCTTAGCACTGGGGTCCCTTGTTCAGCGTTTGAAGTGGTCTGATCTTGGATTCAGGTTAGGCAAGGAAAGAAACCCACTACAACTGCTAGATGTAGAAATCGTCTAATAGATTGTTAATGCTAAGTATAATCACAGCTCAAATGTTCTGTTGCCCAACAAGATTTTATAAATTAATTCATACACAAATACAAAATGAGTACAGTCCACCGAAGAGATTAGAAATGGTTTGAGTGTGGTATTATTGAGAATGGATTTGATAAAAAGTTTAGTTTTGAATGGATTGACAATGCAACAAAATGATGGCGAGTTTCTCAGGTATCAAAGACAGCCATCGTCTGATCAGAAGATGAGGAGTCGTAGACATCCGTGTTCTAATCAAAGAGAGTAAACAAGCGTGATTAAATAGAAATGAAGTGCATTCAAATCACAATAAGCATTCATCTACATTATACACAGATAGAAAAATGTGTTGCTGCTATATTACACTAAAGAACAACAAAATAGCAGTTACAACCAGAATGACGACGTAACTAGGAGGCTCATTCTGCAAACTGTCGAAAAAATAATGTATTTCTGCAGACTTGTTCTAAATGCTAGTTCTTGGAAGTCCTTGAAGATGGCCAAGTCTTCAATGAATTCAAATTGTTGAACTTAACATCTAAACTTGAAATTATGATAGGATTGGTTACCCTTTGCTAGAGATCAGCCAGAAGTCCATTGTAGTCATTCTCCGAATAGTTTGGTTGTCTAAGTTGTGATTTCTACAGGTATCAGATGAGCAGACGTAGAACCAAAGTTGGTTTCACCTGACCCTATATCAACGATCTATAAATGTCCAGGAAGAATCTTGAAATAGAAACTAGTTATTCACCAAGGAGACAACTGTGGACTTAATTTCCAACAAAGATTCAATGGACAAAGACAAGTTTGATGTTGGAATCCCTGAGAGAGTATCTAAATGGTATTTATCAGTCACAAGTGATGCTAAAAAGGGAGATACTCCCAAATCTAGCGAACAGGGAGAGCTTAGAAGGTCAAGCAGAATCAGAAACATCCTGCAATATTAGAGATGAATCTAGCCCTAATGAGTTCCATGCTCAAGGCTGGTGAAGCAAAGGAGCACAAGGAGTGGCATGTAGCTATGGAAACAGAAATGGAGGCCATATCGAAAAATAGTCGTGGAACCCGATTGAGCTACCTGATGGTAAGACGCCTATCACTTGCAAATCAAATATGGAGCGGATGAGCAACTCAACAAGTACAAAGCATAGTTGGTTGCGAGAGGATTTTAGCAGCAAGAAGGCTTTGCACCCGTAGCTAAGATGGTAGCTATACATTCTATCATTGATATTTTTGCTTTCTATGGTTGGAAGATTCGACAAATGGACGTTAAATATGTTTTTCTTAATGGAGTGCTAGATAAAGAGGCGTATTTAGTACAACCTCAAAGATTTGTTGAGCTTGGGAGGGAACATCTTGTTTGCAAGCTCAACAAAGCTATTTATGGATTGAAGCAAGCTTGGCGTGGTATTCTTGCATTGATGAACACTTGAAATGAAGGGAAATGATAAAAAGTAATGCTGATCCTAATCTTTACATTCTTAATGTTCATTGTTTTGTACGTGGATGATCTGATTATTACAGGAAGTAATGAGAGCTGAATTGTCAGCAAAAAGTAATCTACATTAGTCTTATTTTTTACGGAAGCTAAATATCATGCACTTAGCAATGCTACACAGGAAGCGGTATGGGTACAAAGATTGCTTGTTGATTTAGGTCAACCACATGTGGATGCGACTGCTATCTCTTGCGAAAACCAAAGCTGCATTCACCTTGCCAAAAATCCAGTTCTACATGCTCAAACTAAGCACATCAATATACATTATTACTTTGTTCGAGAGAAAGTACTTGATGGGGCCATTGATCTTATTTTTGTAAATCTGAAGATCAAGTGACATATATTTCTACTAAGTCATTAGATAGATGTAAATTTGAAAACTTTCATACTTATTAGGAATAGAAAAATGTAATTTTATCATTGAGGGAGAGTGTTAGAAACCAATGATATACTTGTTACTGTTTACGATTTATTGTTGACAGTTGTTACCAATTGTAAGTAGTTGTAGGCTACTCTATAGTCAACTACTAGTTTCTCTTGCATAGATTGAAGCAAAGGCAGGAACAGTTGCAATGGCCCCGATGGATAAACTCGTACATGTCGTACCCTTGCAAGTGATCCGGAGACTCTACATTATATTAAGATGAATGTCTCAAATGACATCTTAAGAGAAATTGGTGCTTGTACTAGTGCCAAAGATGCTTGGGATACTCTCAAGTCTATCTACGAGGCAAAGAATACTTCTAGACTTCTAACACTAAGAAACCAAATTTTTCAAAGTGTACAGAGAAGTGATGAATGTGCTTCAGCTTATGTAATGAGAGTTAAAGACCTCTATAGAGAATTGTCATGCATAGGAGACTCCATCAACCAAAATAAACTTGTTCAAGTCATACTTAATGGGTTAAAGGAGGAATATGACAGCCTTGTTCAAAGTTATGCCATTAAGGAGGAGCTACCAAGTTTGGAAGCACTCCAAAGTGTGCTCATTTCTGAAGAATCAAGACAAGAGTATAAACTCTTGAAAATGGAGAGACTGTCTCTCAACATTGATGGTAAATCTCTCTTTACCAAAGACAAGCACAAGACAAGAAGTAAGAATCAACACCAATCCTCTTCAAGCAAGAACAATCTTATTTCCAAGGAGAAAGGAGATGAGGATGAGTCCTGTCAAGCTTCCACATCCAAGAAGAAGAAGAAAAACATCAAGTGTTTCTTTTGTGGCAAGAAGGGGCATTATGCCACCAATTGCTTCAAGAAGAAGATTCAATTCAAGCAAGCAAACATTTCTAATGAAGAGAAGGAAGATGCTCATGCAAGTGATGGAGAGGGATCTTTTATGGTCTCGAGTTTTTCTTCATCACCTTTCAAGAAGGATGGTTCGTGGTATATCGACAGTGGAGCTTCCTCACATATGTGTAGCTCCAAGCATTCTTTTTCATCCATGTCACCTTATGAAGGAGCCAAGAAGTCCATCTACACAGCAAATGATCATGAGTGTGCTATTGAAGGCATAGGGACCATTCCCTTAAAGCTTTCTTCATCAAAAGTTCTTTCTCTATCTAATGTACTTTTTGTTCCCAAGTTAACAAAAAATCTTATTAGTGTTGGGCAATTGTTTGATAGTGGACTAGATGTGAATTTCAATGTTGATACACGTACAATCAAGAAGCATGATGAGATCCTTGCATTTGGGTCTAGATATGGTGGAATCTACAAGCTTGATCCCAAAGAGTATGCTAACTCTTGTGAAAGTGCTTTTGCTACTCATATGTCTTTGGAGGAACTATGGCATAGAAGGTTGGGACATCCTAGCTATAATTCTATGGTGTCCATGGTCAAGAAAGCCAAAGCTAGTGGCTTGCCTAATCTTATCTCCAAGAATTTCAAGCCATGTGAGGCTTGTGCCATATCTAAGTCTCATAAGAAGCCTTTCTCAAAGTCATCTATCAAGACTACACATCCATTGGAGCTCATATACTCGGATGTGCACTTCTCATCTTCAAAGAGCAAGGGTGGTGCTACTTGCTTTGTAACTTTCATTGATGATTTCACTAGATTTACTTGGGTATATCTTCTAGCTTCAAAATATATGGTGTTTGACTATTTTCTAAAGTTCAAAGCTCTAGTTGAAAAGCAATTTTCTTACAAAATCAAGATTCTTAGAAGTGATGGAGGTGGTGAGTACACTTCCAATAAATTTCATGATTATTGTGAGCTTGAAGACATTAAAAGGAAGTTTTCTTGTGCATATATACCATCTCAAAATGGGGTGGCTGAAAGAAAGAATAGAACACTGTGTGAATGTGCCAAAACCATTAGAATTGAGGCATCCTTGCCAAAAGACATTTGGGGTGAGGCTATCAATTGCTCAAACTATCTTTGCAATAGACTCCCTCATGTCGCACTTGGAGGAAAGTCACCATATGAAGCACTCTATTTAAAGAAACCTAAGGTTGAACACCTTAGAGTATTTGGATGCATATGGTTTGTCCATATTCCCTTGGAAACGAGAAAGAAGGATGATCCTTGTGCAAGCAAAGGAGTAATGGTTGGATATTCATCCAACAAGAAAGCCTATCGAATCTACATGCTCTCTACCTCTAGAGTAATTGATAGTAGAGATGTAGTTTTTCATGAAGAAGAAAAGTCCAATCTTGGAGGGGCCGAGATCAAGCAACCTCAAAGTCTATCACCTATTGTTATTGAAGACAATCAACATATGGAGGAGTCAAGATTTGAAGACGGAAGTCCTCGGATTTTCACTCCTAGAAGATCCATGAGGGAGAGATCCGAGCCCAAGAGGCTCACTTATGATGACAAAGGAAAACAAGTGGATCTTGATTCCACTTATGCTTATTTTGTTTCTCATGAGGAGCCCAAAGATGTTCAAGAAGCTCTCAATACCAAGGAGTGGTATGAGGCCATGAAGATTGAATATGATGCCTTGATCACCAACCACACATGGGAGCTAGTGGATCCACCACCTTACATGCATATCATTGGATGCAAGTGGGTGTTCAAGATCAAGTACAATCATGATGGCTCCATCAACAAGTACAAGGCAAGATTATGTGCTAAAGGCTTTGCACAAATATATGGCCTTGAATATGAAGAAACCTTTGCCCCTGTAGCAAAGATGGTGACAATAAGAATCATAATCTCTCTTGCCCTATTTTTTAAGTGGAAACTGTTTCAACTTGATGTCTCCAACGCTTTTTTGAATGGCTATCTTGAGGAGGAGATATACATGGAACAGCCTCAAGGATTTATCAAGGATAAATCTAAGGTGTGTTTGCTATTTAGAAGTCTTTATGGCTTAAAGCAAGCACCTAGATCATGGTATTCAATACTCAACAACTTTCTACTTTCATTAGGATTTGTGCTTAGTGACTATGATCCTTCTATGTACTTAAAGTTTGATGGTACTAGGAGAGATCCATTACATTTTGGGCCTTGAGATTGATTTTCATGAAGAGTATGCTTTTATTTGTCAATCTAGATATGTTTTTTCTATGTTAAGAAAATTCAATATGCAAACTTGTGAAGGCATAGATACTCCCATGGAGCAACATGTAAAAGATCCTATTAAAGGTGATGAAAGATCCTTCGAGGACATCACACTTTATAGGAGTCTTATAGGCTCTTTAATTTGGCTTACTATCACTAGACCCGATTTGAGCTATTGTGTGCACAAATTGAGTCGATTTATGCAAAATCCCAAGGTCCAACATTGGAAGATGGCCAAGAGAGTTCTAAGATATGTATCTTCTACTCAAGATTATGGTTTATTGTACAAGAATGAAGATCTAACCATTGTTGGCTATTCAAATTCCGATTGTGCAAGTGATAAAATGGATCAGAAGTCCATTAATGCATATATTATCTTTCTTGGAGGCAATTTTGTTTCTTGGCTTTCAAAGAAGCAAGATACCATATCCTCATCTTGTGAGGCCGAGTACAAAGCACTCACTACAACAACTAAAGAGGTGCTTTGGATCAAGAGGTTAATCATGGAGCTAAAGTGCATCAAAGAGGATGATCTTCCCTTGATCAAATGTGACAACATATCGGCACAAGCTCTTGCAAACAATCCTATTTTTCATGCAAGAAGCAAGCATATAGAAGTGGCACACCATTTTGTAAGGGAAAAGCTCATTGGAGGTGAAATCAACTTGGAACATGTCGACACATCTTCGTGTATTGCTGATCTTCTCACAAAGCCACTTTGCAAAAGTGCCTTCTCAAAGCATAGATCTAATCTTGGTCTTATCTCAAGATCAATGCTTGATCCACATTAGATACATTTTTAGGAGGAGTGTCAAAATATTGAAAAATCTATCTAATGTTCTGAGTAGGGGTCCTAAAAATGTCAAAGATGAATTGAGCTCTTTTGGCTTAGTAGAGACCCATCTTAGAATAAGATATTCAAGGTAGGTAGAAGTAGAAACTCGAGCTACCATAGAAATTGCCATTTGTACTTTACATGCCACATTTAATGCATGAAAAGACTAGGTGGCACAATTAGACATAGTGAGGTGGCTTGGATAAGTCTAGACAGCTTGAGAGGTGGATCCACAACTCCAATTCAACTCAAAGTAGGAGAAGAGTCCATGGATCTATATATATGTGATGTACTCTCATTGAGAAAATGATGAAATTTGTGTGTAATGCAAATTTGGAGACAAGCTCTTTGTGCCCTCTCTCTCTCCACGAGTTTTGAACTTCCTATTTTCTCTCTCTAGCCGAGTAGAGGCATTTATGATGCTTAGTCTTATGTTTTGTTGACAGATCTTGCTTGTACCACAATAGTATTTCTTGTATGATCAGCTTTCCTATTGTCAACCAATGCTAGTCTGATCTTTATGGTATTATTGGGCTTAGGAGATCAAAAGTACATGTGTAGGACATCCCACACACGTGAATTCAGCACTGATAACATGACATCATCAAAAGTATTCTAGATCGTGGCTAATTTGCCACTCTTGCAATTCGCGATTTAGTTGTAGATGTGTAATCTTTTCTAATCTGTAAGTTACAAGATGTGACACAAAATTGTTCGCGAACTATATACTTTCTGGTTGATGCATATTACAGTAAGTCTAATGCTAGTAAGCAAGACAAGACGTCAGAAGACGAAAAATACAAAATACCAGTCCGCCTGCGTGCGAGACAATTCTGCATAGGATCTATAGATCCACAAGTCCGCTAGTAAGCGAGACTCGAATTCATGAGAGAACTGTATTTCTCTCACGCCAACACACTGTGTGGATCTGCATGCAGTGCTTGAAAAATCAAAAAAATCAATAGATAATTTTGTAGTTGTTGTGCACATTATTATTCTAGATGATTGTATGATCTTTTATGTAAATTTGTTTGTTACTATTCATGTGTCTGATTCGCTTGTTCATTCTATTCTGCACTTTGGTTTGATCTTGTTGAATGTTGCATTAATTTGTTAACGTAGATCAGCAGTGTCTGACTACTCTCTGAAGGATTGTAGGAGTGATACAGCCGGCAGTGACCAGCGATCACATCTGAATTCCTGACGAACTAATCTCGTTCGCGAATCCTTTCGCTTTGTGATTCGCTTCGTGATCACTTGGCTACAAGGGTAAATCAATGACAGAGCTCACCTAGATTTCGTTTCGTTTCGTTTCGTCTCGTCTCGTCTCGTTACAGAGCTTGATTGATCTTGTCGCGAATTCTTTCGTTTCGTTTCGTTTCATGTCGCGATCTGTGTGCTTCCAGCATGGATCAATGTCAGAGTTCGTTTAAGTTTCGCTTCGTTTCGTTTTCGTTTAGAATTTGTCTCGTTTCGTTTGGTTTTGTTACAGAACCTACTTGATCCAACTTGAACGAAAATTATTCGAGTGTCGCAAATCATTCGTGATTTAATTATATTAGTTTGTCACGAAAGTTTTTTTGGCTAGAATTTGCATTTTCAGAGTGCATTTTATGTTAGCATCAAGTATTGCCATCTGTGCAACACATCATCTCACGAAACAACGTTCTATCCATTTAACACCCAAATTATTCAGCATAAGAGGGCTCAATACCAGACCTCTTATCATTACCATCAAGGGGCACCTTATGCGGCACCACGGTTTGGAGCACCAATGAATCAGCAGCGCATGGCATTACCAAGCACCACCAGGGCCAACTAACAATCAAGTGGCCCAAGTAAATTTGACAGTGACAGAGCACGATGTAACGTCTCAACTGGAGCAACAGTAGTGATATGTGACATGTGCGAAGGATTTTATTTATTTATTTATTTATTTATTTGGTCATATTTTTTGCGAAAATTTTTCACGTTTTTTTCAAAAAAAAAAATCTGAATTTTTATTTCGGATTTTTTTTCACATTTTTTTGTTGCACATTTTTTTTTGTTTTTTTTCTAGAAATTTGTTTTTTATTGTTTTTTGGTTTTTTCATTTTTCATAAAAAAAGACATTTCGATTTTTTTGATAGAATGTGCATGCGCTATGTGGCAGCCTGACATTGGATGTGCACATGCACATCCCATCATAACTTTGTCACTTGAAAATTATAACAAAATTGCTCACAAAGAATTCTGGTTCTATATTGACATGAACATTGCGCTTCTAGAGATGCCTCCAAAATACAAAGAAAATATGAGCACTAGGCATTAAGATCAAGCAAGTGGTTATGTGCATTGCAAAATATAAGAAACTTAAATGGTGCATGGAAGTGGACGCTTGAGTCATGCAAACTTGGTAACAATATATTGGTGATGAAGATGTTTATTTTTATCGTAACGCCAGGTGCTCATGTTTCGTTTGTTTTCTTGTGATTATTCCATAGCATAATATGCATTCACTTTTTGAATCTATCATTCTCTCTCCAAAATGTGCATCCTCTTTACCTTATCACTTGGCATTATGTTGTGGGAGAAGGCCTTGGGGGCCATACTATGGAAGGAGCCGGGCACAGGCCATTCTGCCCAGTAAGGATTTCCAAAAAAATTTGGGCGAGGCATGGAGGGGCCGAGCTTAAAAAAATTTTGAAAGCCGAATCAGGCAGAATGGCTTGTGCCCACGGCACCTTCCATTGCATAATGGATACTTTGACTTTATTCACATGTCCTTTATGAAGAATAATCAGCACTTTGACTTTTTATGGCCAGTCAAAAAGTGCCACATGGCAGTCTGACTCCTAACACAGGTTGAAAAGCGCACCAAAAAAAATTTTGGAAAAAATAAATAACTATTCTGCTTTTTAAGTTGTTCAAAAAGTGGACAAAATAGTCACCAAGTATCCATTACATGCAAGTTAAGGCCCTACTCTTCAAAAAGGGCCCTGGATGCACAGAAGGCCTTAGGAAGAGGCTGGGCCTTCCCCTAAAAGTACAAAATTGCGTGTTAGGACCCGAACGGAAAACTGTCAAGAGGAGAAAAGTTTGCTTGGTTGGGCAGGGGCGGTGGTGGAGGACCAGGAAGTGACTCCACCCACCTGGCACCCGTTACACATGTGCGTACGTACGTTTGTATTGGCGTAAGGAGCTACGCTGCTGGGACATTTAGAATTTTATGGATGTAGTGTAGTGTAGTGTAGTGAAGTGTAGTGTAAAAAATTAGGGAAGCATTGATTACAAGCAGAAGCAGATGGCGCAGGACTCTTTTTCCCGAAGATTCCTTTTGGTGGCCTCGCGCGCCATGTGTTAGGAATACTTGCGGTTGGCATCACGTCGATTTGATCTTCCCTGGTCATTACCTTTTTTGGAAGTCGTTATGTCGTCGACTTAACAGGTCTGATTCCTGTAAAGCAACGTATTGGGGCCAGGCTCGCGTTTCGAAGCTGAGAAAAAGTTGTGGTGACTGAAGACCCTTTCTGTTTTCTACCTTCTAAAAAGAAAGTATACACCTGTCTTTCAAACCACAGGTCTGGCTGTGGCAGCCTGTATCAAAATATTTAGCTGGACTGCCCGTGATGCAGATGATGGGAACAGGGATCACGGCTTCGATATCAGCATATCCCCATTGGGACGGTTACAGGCTTACAGCTAGAGGTTGGAAATTCTCAAATATCATAATTTTGTTAAAGGTCTGCATATTTTCTAGATGTTCAGAAGGTTGCCTAAATCGATAAACTATCATATATGGCTGTTGCTTTCCCAAGAGTTTGACTTTAAAATAGTCGTTCGCAAGGGCAAGCAGCACTATTTGGCTGATCACCTCTCAAGGATCTGCAATGGTCCTGAAAGTAAAGGGGTTGATGACGACTCCTTGACACCATCTTGTTCCACGTCGACGTCGTCCCTGGGTGGGCTACTGACATCATTAGATATCTTATGTTAGGACGTCCTTCCCCCAAGATGAACTAGATAGAACGACAGTTGATAGCCAGACAACTATATCGCATGTGCAATGATGGAATCATATGTCGATGCATCCTCACACAAGAAGTGCCCCAAGTAGTATCGCCCACGAAGGAATAGGCGGATGGCATTCTGCTGACGAAGCTACTAACCAAAAAGTGTTGCAACATGGCCTGCGGTGGCCCACGATGTTCAAAGATATTCATTACCATGTGAAAAGGTGTGACGTGTGCCAATGGTTCAACCAAACCTAGGAAAAAGATAGAATGTCGTTACAACCTAGAGATGCCATTTGAGAAATGGGGCATAGACTATGTCGGCCCAATTCCTGCGGCTGCACGTGGCTCCCAAGCTCGTTACATCATTGTAGCCACCGACTACCTGACCAAATGGGTCGAAGCCAAAGCATTGAGGAAGGGTGACGCCAACTCCACTGTTAAATTCCTGTATGAAAATATCTTTGTACGTTTTGGGTGCCCATTGGAACTCGTGAGTGATCGCGAAACTCATTTCCTCAATGAAGCTATCACTCACCTGTTGTCTGTGAAGGATTTCAAATCAATGATGATCCAATGCATAAAAAGATCCTGGGTTACAAAAGAAGCTACTCTACCAATCTCACCAATGTAGAAAAATCAGCATCTACACACAAAATGAGATGCATACTTTAATAGAACTTGATCAAACATGAATCAAAAGATAAAGTATTGTTGTTGTCCATACAAAACCAGCACGCTACTATATTTCACACGTGTGGATCCAAAAATAACAAATATAGATCATTCTACACATAGAATTGCATGCAATCACAAGTATAGTGCACCAATGGATAGTAGAACCCAAGAAAACCATGTATAAGCATGAAATGACATAGAGGGGTCTAGATTCAAAGTACCCAACATTCAAATTTGAATCTACTCAAACTCGACTTCTAACTTTCCCACACTTTCAAAAAGTGTTAATTCAAATGAAATTTAGACTAATAAACTCTAG